>CAXARG010000109.1:0-19869 GCA_963971235.1 Cryptus armator | reverse complement strand
CATGGAATGGCATGGAATGGCATGGAATGGCATGGAATGGCATGGAATGGCATGGAATGGCATGGAATGGCATGGAATGGCATGGAATGGCATGGAATGGCATGGAATGGCATGGAATGGCATGGAATGGCATGGAATGGCATGGAATGGCATGGAATGGCATGGAATGGCATGGAATGGCATGGAATGGCATGGAATGGCATGGAATGGCATGGAATGGCATGGAATGGCATGGAATGGCATGGAATGGCATGGAATGGCATGGAATGGCATGGAATGGCATGGAATGGCATGGAATGGCATGGAATGGCATGGAATGGCATGGAATGGCATGGAATGGCATGGAATGGCATGGAATGGCATGGAATGGCATGGAATGGCATGGAATGGCATGGAATGGCATGGAATGGCATGGAATGGCATGGAATGGCATGGAATGGCATGGAATGGCATGGAATGGCATGGAATGGCATGGAATGGCATGGAATGGCATGGAATGGCATGGAATGGCATGGAATGGCATGGAATGGCATGGAATGGCATGGAATGGCATGGAATGGCATGGAATGGCATGGAATGGCATGGAATGGCATGGCACCGCATTGAGTGGCATGGAATGGCATGGACTGGCATGGAATGGCATGGACTGGCATGGACTGGCATGGAATGGCATGGAATGGCATGGCACCGCATGGCCCGGCATGGCACGGCATGGCACGGCATGGCACGGCATGGCACGGCATGGCACCGGCATGGCACCGGCATGGCACCGGCATGGCACCGGCATGGCACGGCATGGCACCGGCATGGCACGGCATGGCACCGGCATGGCACGGCATGGCACCGGCATGGCACGGCATGGCACGGCATGGCACGGCATGGCACGGCATGGCACCGGCATGGCACGGCATGGCACCGGCATGGCACGGCATGGCACCGGCATGGCACCGGCATGGCACCGGCATGGCACCGGCATGGCACCGGCATGGCACCGGCATGGCACGGCATGGCACCGGCATGGCACGGCATGGCACGGCATGGCACCGGCATGGCACGGCATGGCACCGGCATGGCACGGCATGGCACCGGCATGGCACGGCATGGCACCGGCATGGCACGGCATGGCACCGGCATGGCACGGCATGGCACCGGCATGGCACGGCATGGCACCGGCATGGCACGGCATGGCACGGCATGGCACGGCATGGCACCGGCATGGCACGGCATGGCACCGGCATGGCACGGCATGGCACCGGCATGGCACGGCATGGCACCGGCATGGCACGGCATGGCAGCGGCATGGCACGGCATGGCACGGCATGGCACCGGCATGGCACGGCATGGCACCGTTATGGCACGGCATGGAATGGCATGGAATGGCATGGAATGGCATGGAATGGCATGGAATGGCATGGAATGGCATGGAATGGCATGGAATGGCATGGAATGGCATGGAATGGCATGGAATGGCATGGAATGGCATGGAATGGCATGGAATGGCATGGAATGGCATGGAATGGCATGGAATGGCATGGAATGGCATGGAATGGCATGGAATGGCATGGAATGGCATGGAATGGCATGGAATGGCATGGAATGGCATGGAATGGCATGGAATGGCATGGAATGGCATGGAATGGCATGGAATGGCATGGAATGGCATGGAATGGCATGGAATGGCATGGAATGGCATGGAAGGGCATGGCACGGCATGGCACCGGCATGGCACCGGCATGGCACGGCATGGCACGGCATGGCACCGGCATGGCACGGCATGGCACCGGCATGGCACGGCATGGAATGGCATGGAATGGCATGGAATGGCATGGAATGGCATGGAATGGCATGGAATGGCATGGAATGGCATGGAATGGCATGGAATGGCATGGAATGGCATGGAATGGCATGGAATGGCATGGAATGGCATGGAATGGCATGGAATGGCATGGAATGGCATGGAATGGCATGGAATGGCATGGAATGGCATGGAATGGCATGGAATGGCATGGAATGGCATGGAATGGCATGGAATGGCATGGAATGGCATGGAATGGCATGGAATGGCATGGAATGGCATGGAATGGCATGGAATGGCATGGAATGGCATGGAATGGCATGGAATGGCATGGAATGGCATGGAATGGCATGGAATGGCATGGAATGGCATGGAATGGCATGGAATGGCATGGAATGGCATGGAATGGCATGGAATGGCATGGAATGGCATGGAATGGCATGGCACCGCATTGAGTGGCATGGAATGGCATGGACTGGCATGGAATGGCATGGACTGGCATGGACTGGCATGGAATGGCATGGAATGGCATGGCACCGCATGGCCCGGCATGGCACGGCATGGCACGGCATGGCACGGCATGGCACGGCATGGCACGGCATGGCACGGCATGGCACGGCATGGCACGGCATGGCACGGCATGGCGCGGCATGGCACGGCATGGCGCGGCATGGCACGGCATGGCACGGCATGGCACGGCATGGCACGGCATGGCACCGGCATGGCACGGCATGGCACCGGCATGGCACGGCATGGCACGGCATGGCACGGCATGGCACGGCATGGCACGGCATGGCACGGCATGGCACGGCATGGCACGGCATGGCACCGGCATGGCACCGGCATGGCACCGGCATGGCACCGGCATGGCACGGCATGGCACCGGCATGGCACGGCATGGCACCGGCATGGCACGGCATGGCACCGGCATGGCACGGCATGGCACGGCATGGCACCGGCATGGCACGGCATGGCACCGGCATGGCACGGCATGGCACCGGCATGGCACGGCATGGCACCGGCATGGCACGGCATGGCACCGGCATGGCACGGCATGGCACCGGCATGGCACGGCATGGCACCGGCATGGCACGGCATGGCACCGGCATGGCACGGCATGGCACCGGCATGGCACCGGCATGGCACCGGCATGGCACCGGCATGGCACGGCATGGCACCGGCATGGCACGGCATGGCACCGGCATGGCACGGCATGGCACCGGCATGGCACGGCATGGCACCGGCATGGCACGGCATGGCACCGGCATGGCACGGCATGGAATGGCATGGAATGGCATGGAATGGCATGGAATGGCATGGAATGACATGGAATGACATGGAATGGCATGGAATGACATGGAATGGCATGGAATGGCATGGAATGGCATGGAATGGCATGGAATGGCATGGAATGGCATGGAATGGCATGGAATGGCATGGAATGGCATGGAATGGCATGGAATGGCATGGAATGGCATGGAATGGCATGGAATGGCATGGAATGGCATGGAATGGCATGGAATGGCATGGAATGGCATGGAATGGCATGGAATGGCATGGAATGGCATGGAATGGCATGGAATGGCATGGAATGGCATGGAATGGCATGGAATGGCATGGAATGGCATGGAATGGCATGGAATGGCATGGAATGGCATGGAATGGCATGGAATGGCATGGAATGGCATGGAATGGCATGGAATGGCATGGAATGGCATGGAATGGCATGGAATGGCATGGAATGGCATGGAATGGCATGGAATGGCATGGAATGGCATGGAATGGCATGGAATGGCATGGAATGGCATGGAATGGCATGGCACCGCATTGAGTGGCATGGAATGGCATGGACTGGCATGGAATGGCATGGACTGGCATGGACTGGCATGGAATGGCATGGAATGGCATGGCACCGCATGGCCCGGCATGGCACGGCATGGCACGGCATGGCACGGCATGGCACGGCATGGCACGGCATGGCACGGCATGGCACCGGCATGGCACCGGCATGGCACCGGCATGGCACCGGCATGGCACGGCATGGCACCGGCATGGCACGGCATGGCACCGGCATGGCACGGCATGGCACCGGCATGGCACGGCATGGCACGGCATGGCACGGCATGGCACCGGCATGGCACGGCATGGCACCGGCATGGCACGGCATGGCACCGGCATGGCACGGCATGGCACCGGCATGGCACCGGCATGGCACCGGCATGGCACCGGCATGGCACCGGCATGGCACCGGCATGGCACCGGCATGGCACCGGCATGGCACCGGCATGGCACGGCATGGCACCGGCATGGCACGGCATGGCACGGCATGGCACCGGCATGGCACGGCATGGCACCGGCATGGCACGGCATGGCACCGGCATGGCACGGCATGGCACCGGCATGGCACGGCATGGCACCGGCATGGCACGGCATGGCACCGGCATGGCACGGCATGGCACCGGCATGGCACGGCATGGCACGGCATGGCACGGCATGGCACCGGCATGGCACGGCATGGCACCGGCATGGCACGGCATGGCACCGGCATGGCACGGCATGGCACCGGCATGGCACGGCATGGCAGCGGCATGGCACGGCATGGCACCGGCATGGCACGGCATGGCACCGGCATGGCACGGCATGGCACCGTTATGGCACGGCATGGAATGGCATGGAATGGCATGGAATGGCATGGAATGGCATGGAATGGCATGGAATGGCATGGAATGGCATGGAATGGCATGGAATGGCATGGAATGGCATGGAATGGCATGGAATGGCATGGAATGGCATGGAATGGCATGGAATGGCATGGAATGGCATGGAATGGCATGGAATGGCATGGAATGGCATGGAATGGCATGGAATGGCATGGAATGGCATGGAATGGCATGGAATGGCATGGAATGGCATGGAATGGCATGGAATGGCATGGAATGGCATGGAATGGCATGGAATGGCATGGAATGGCATGGAATGGCATGGAATGGCATGGAATGGCATGGAATGGCATGGAATGGCATGGAATGGCATGGAATGGCATGGAATGGCATGGAATGGCATGGAATGGCATGGAATGGCATGGAATGGCATGGAATGGCATGGAATGGCATGGCACCGCATTGAGTGGCATGGAATGGCATGGACTGGCATGGACTGGCATGGAATGGCATGGAATGGCATGGCACCGCATGGCCCGGCATGGCACGGCATGGCACGGCATGGCACGGCATGGCACGGCATGGCACGGCATGGCACGGCATGGCACGGCATGGCACGGCATGGCACGGCATGGCACGGCATGGCACCGGCATGGCACGGCATGGCACCGGCATGGCACCGGCATGGCACGGCATGGCACCGGCATGGCACGGCATGGCACCGGCATGGCACGGCATGGCACCGGCATGGCACCGGCATGGCACCGGCATGGCACCGGCATGGCACCGGCATGGCACGGCATGGCACCGGCATGGCACGGCATGGCACCGGCATGGCACGGCATGGCACGGCATGGCACCGGCATGGCACGGCATGGCACCGGCATGGCACGGCATGGCACCGGCATGGCACGGCATGGCACCGGCATGGCACGGCATGGCACCGGCATGGCACGGCATGGCACCGGCATGGCACGGCATGGCACCGGCATGGCACGGCATGGCACCGGCATGGCACCGGCATGGCACGGCATGGCACCGGCATGGCACGGCATGGCACCGGCATGGCACGGCATGGCACCGGCATGGCACGGCATGGCACCGGCATGGCACGGCATGGCACCGGCATGGCACGGCATGGCACCGGCATGGCACGGCATGGCACCGGCATGGCACGGCATGGCACCGGCATGGCACGGCATGGCACGGCATGGCACGGCATGGCACGGCATGGCACCGGCATGGCACGGCATGGCACCGGCATGGCACGGCATGGCACCGGCATGGCACGGCATGGCACGGCATGGCACCGGCATGGCACGGCATGGCACCGGCATGGCACGGCATGGCACCGGCATGGCACGGCATGGCACCGGCATGGCACGGCATGGCACCGGCATGGCACGGCATGGCACCGGCATGGCACGGCATGGCACCGGCATGGCACGGCATGGCACCGGCATGGCACGGCATGGCACCGGCATGGCACGGCATGGAATGGCATGGAATGGCATGGAATGGCATGGAATGGCATGGAATGGCATGGAATGGCATGGAATGACATGGAATGACATGGAATGGCATGGAATGACATGGAATGGCATGGAATGGCATGGAATGGCATGGAATGGCATGGAATGGCATGGAATGGCATGGAATGGCATGGAATGGCATGGAATGGCATGGAATGGCATGGAATGGCATGGAATGGCATGGAATGGCATGGAATGGCATGGAATGGCATGGAATGGCATGGAATGGCATGGAATGGCATGGAATGGCATGGAATGGCATGGAATGGCATGGAATGGCATGGAATGGCATGGAATGGCATGGAATGGCATGGAATGGCATGGAATGGCATGGAATGGCATGGAATGGCATGGAATGGCATGGAATGGCATGGAATGGCATGGAATGGCATGGAATGGCATGGAATGGCATGGAATGGCATGGAATGGCATGGAATGGCATGGAATGGCATGGAATGGCATGGAATGGCATGGAATGGCATGGAATGGCATGGAATGGCATGGAATGGCATGGAATGGCATGGAATGGCATGGAATGGCATGGAATGGCATGGAATGGCATGGAATGGCATGGAATGGCATGGAATGGCATGGAATGGCATGGAATGGCATGGAATGGCATGGAATGGCATGGAATGGCATGGCACCGCATTGAGTGGCATGGAATGGCATGGACTGGCATGGAATGGCATGGACTGGCATGGACTGGCATGGAATGGCATGGAATGGCATGGCACCGCATGGCCCGGCATGGCACGGCATGGCACGGCATGGCACGGCATGGCACGGCATGGCACGGCATGGCACGGCATGGCACCGGCATGGCACCGGCATGGCACCGGCATGGCACCGGCATGGCACGGCATGGCACCGGCATGGCACGGCATGGCACCGGCATGGCACGGCATGGCACCGGCATGGCACGGCATGGCACGGCATGGCACGGCATGGCACGGCATGGCACCGGCATGGCACGGCATGGCACCGGCATGGCACGGCATGGCACCGGCATGGCACCGGCATGGCACCGGCATGGCACCGGCATGGCACCGGCATGGCACCGGCATGGCACGGCATGGCACCGGCATGGCACGGCATGGCACGGCATGGCACCGGCATGGCACGGCATGGCACCGGCATGGCACGGCATGGCACCGGCATGGCACGGCATGGCACCGGCATGGCACGGCATGGCACCGGCATGGCACGGCATGGCACCGGCATGGCACGGCATGGCACCGGCATGGCACGGCATGGCACGGCATGGCACGGCATGGCACCGGCATGGCACGGCATGGCACCGGCATGGCACGGCATGGCACCGGCATGGCACGGCATGGCACCGGCATGGCACGGCATGGCAGCGGCATGGCACGGCATGGCACGGCATGGCACCGGCATGGCACGGCATGGCACCGTTATGGCACGGCATGGAATGGCATGGAATGGCATGGAATGGCATGGAATGGCATGGAATGGCATGGAATGGCATGGAATGGCATGGAATGGCATGGAATGGCATGGAATGGCATGGAATGGCATGGAATGGCATGGAATGGCATGGAATGGCATGGAATGGCATGGAATGGCATGGAATGGCATGGAATGGCATGGAATGGCATGGAATGGCATGGAATGGCATGGAATGGCATGGAATGGCATGGAATGGCATGGAATGGCATGGAATGGCATGGAATGGCATGGAATGGCATGGAATGGCATGGAAGGGCATGGCACGGCATGGCACCGGCATGGCACCGGCATGGCACGGCATGGCACGGCATGGCACCGGCATGGCACGGCATGGCACCGGCATGGCACGGCATGGAATGGCATGGAATGGCATGGAATGGCATGGAATGGCATGGAATGGCATGGAATGGCATGGAATGGCATGGAATGGCATGGAATGGCATGGAATGGCATGGAATGGCATGGAATGGCATGGAATGGCATGGAATGGCATGGAATGGCATGGAATGGCATGGAATGGCATGGAATGGCATGGAATGGCATGGAATGGCATGGAATGGCATGGAATGGCATGGAATGGCATGGAATGGCATGGAATGGCATGGAATGGCATGGAATGGCATGGAATGGCATGGAATGGCATGGAATGGCATGGAATGGCATGGAATGGCATGGAATGGCATGGAATGGCATGGAATGGCATGGAATGGCATGGAATGGCATGGAATGGCATGGAATGGCATGGAATGGCATGGAATGGCATGGAATGGCATGGAATGGCATGGAATGGCATGGAATGGCATGGCACCGCATTGAGTGGCATGGAATGGCATGGACTGGCATGGAATGGCATGGACTGGCATGGACTGGCATGGAATGGCATGGAATGGCATGGCACCGCATGGCCCGGCATGGCACGGCATGGCACGGCATGGCACGGCATGGCACGGCATGGCACGGCATGGCACGGCATGGCACGGCATGGCACGGCATGGCACGGCATGGCGCGGCATGGCACGGCATGGCGCGGCATGGCACGGCATGGCACGGCATGGCACGGCATGGCACGGCATGGCACCGGCATGGCACGGCATGGCACCGGCATGGCACGGCATGGCACGGCATGGCACGGCATGGCACGGCATGGCACGGCATGGCACGGCATGGCACGGCATGGCACGGCATGGCACCGGCATGGCACCGGCATGGCACCGGCATGGCACCGGCATGGCACGGCATGGCACCGGCATGGCACGGCATGGCACCGGCATGGCACGGCATGGCACCGGCATGGCACGGCATGGCACGGCATGGCACCGGCATGGCACGGCATGGCACCGGCATGGCACGGCATGGCACCGGCATGGCACGGCATGGCACCGGCATGGCACGGCATGGCACCGGCATGGCACGGCATGGCACCGGCATGGCACGGCATGGCACCGGCATGGCACGGCATGGCACCGGCATGGCACGGCATGGCACCGGCATGGCACCGGCATGGCACCGGCATGGCACCGGCATGGCACGGCATGGCACCGGCATGGCACGGCATGGCACCGGCATGGCACGGCATGGCACGGCATGGCACCGGCATGGCACGGCATGGCACCGGCATGGCACGGCATGGCACCGGCATGGCACGGCATGGCACCGGCATGGCACGGCATGGCACCGGCATGGCACCGGCATGGCACCGGCATGGCACCGGCATGGCACGGCATGGCACCGGCATGGCACGGCATGGCACCGGCATGGCACGGCATGGCACCGGCATGGCACGGCATGGCACCGGCATGGCACGGCATGGCACCGGCATGGCACGGCATGGCACCGGCATGGCACGGCATGGCACGGCATGGCACCGGCATGGCACGGCATGGCACCGGCATGGCACGGCATGGCACCGGCATGGCACGGCATGGCACCGGCATGGCACGGCATGGCACCGGCATGGCACGGCATGGCACCGGCATGGCACGGCATGGCACCGGCATGGCACGGCATGGCACCGGCATGGCACGGCATGGCACCGGCATGGCACGGCATGGCACCGGCATGGCACGGCATGGCACCGGCATGGCACGGCATGGCACCGGCATGGCACGGCATGGCACCGGCATGGCACGGCATGGCACCGGCATGGCACGGCATGGCACCGGCATGGCACGGCATGGCACGGCATGGCACCGGCATGGCACGGCATGGCACCGGCATGGCACGGCATGGCACCGGCATGGCACGGCATGGCAGCGGCATGGCACGGCATGGCACCGGCATGGCACGGCATGGCACCGGCATGGCACGGCATGGCACCGTTATGGCACGGCATGGAATGGCATGGAATGGCATGGAATGGCATGGAATGGCATGGAATGGCATGGAATGGCATGGAATGGCATGGAATGGCATGGAATGGCATGGAATGGCATGGAATGGCATGGAATGGCATGGAATGGCATGGAATGGCATGGAATGGCATGGAATGGCATGGAATGGCATGGAATGGCATGGAATGGCATGGAATGGCATGGAATGGCATGGAATGGCATGGAATGGCATGGAATGGCATGGAATGGCATGGAATGGCATGGAATGGCATGGAATGGCATGGAATGGCATGGAATGGCATGGAAGGGCATGGCACGGCATGGCACCGGCATGGCACCGGCATGGCACGGCATGGCACCGGCATGGCACGGCATGGAATGGCATGGAATGGCATGGAATGGCATGGAATGGCATGGAATGGCATGGAATGGCATGGAATGGCATGGAATGGCATGGAATGGCATGGAATGGCATGGAATGGCATGGAATGGCATGGAATGGCATGGAATGGCATGGAATGGCATGGAATGGCATGGAATGGCATGGAATGGCATGGAATGGCATGGAATGGCATGGAATGGCATGGAATGGCATGGAATGGCATGGAATGGCATGGAATGGCATGGAATGGCATGGAATGGCATGGAATGGCATGGAATGGCATGGAATGGCATGGAATGGCATGGAATGGCATGGAATGGCATGGAATGGCATGGAATGGCAT
Organism: Cryptus armator; assembly: GCA_963971235.1. Lineage (NCBI taxonomy): Eukaryota > Metazoa > Arthropoda > Insecta > Hymenoptera > Ichneumonidae > Cryptus > Cryptus armator. Next base: position 9,354 of record CAXARG010000109.1, on the reverse strand, counting down.
GGAATGGCATGGAATGGCATGGAATGGCATGGAATGGCATGGAATGGCATGGCACCGCATTGAGTGGCATGGAATGGCATGGACTGGCATGGAATGGCATGGACTGGCATGGACTGGCATGGAATGGCATGGAATGGCATGGCACCGCATGGCCCGGCATGGCACGGCATGGCACGGCATGGCACGGCATGGCACGGCATGGCACGGCATGGCACGGCATGGCACGGCATGGCACGGCATGGCACGGCATGGCGCGGCATGGCGCGGCATGGCACGGCATGGCGCGGCATGGCACGGCATGGCACGGCATGGCACGGCATGGCACGGCATGGCACGGCATGGCACGGCATGGCACCGGCATGGCACGGCATGGCACCGGCATGGCACGGCATGGCACGGCATGGCACGGCATGGCACGGCATGGCACGGCATGGCACGGCATGGCACCGGCATGGCACCGGCATGGCACCGGCATGGCACCGGCATGGCACGGCATGGCACCGGCATGGCACGGCATGGCACCGGCATGGCACGGCATGGCACCGGCATGGCACGGCATGGCACGGCATGGCACCGGCATGGCACGGCATGGCACCGGCATGGCACGGCATGGCACCGGCATGTCACGGCATGGCACCGGCATGGCACGGCATGGCACCGGCATGGCACGGCATGGCACCGGCATGGCACGGCATGGCACCGGCATGGCACGGCATGGCACCGGCATGGCACGGCATGGCACCGGCATGGCACCGGCATGGCACCGGCATGGCACCGGCATGGCACGGCATGGCACCGGCATGGCACGGCATGGCACCGGCATGGCACGGCATGGCACGGCATGGCACCGGCATGGCACGGCATGGCACCGGCATGGCACGGCATGGCACCGGCATGGCACGGCATGGCACCGGCATGGCACGGCATGGCACCGGCATGGCACGGCATGGCACCGGCATGGCACGGCATGGCACCGGCATGGCACGGCATGGCACCGGCATGGCACGGCATGGCACCGGCATGGCACGGCATGGCACCGGCATGGCACGGCATGGCACCGGCATGGAATGGCATGGAATGGCATGGAATGGCATGGAATGGCATGGAATGGCATGGACTGGCATGGAATGGCATGGACTGGCATGGACTGGCATGGAATGGCATGGAATGGCATGGAATGGCATGGAATGGCATGGAATGGCATGGAATGGCATGGAATGGCATGGAATGGCATGGAATGGCATGGAATGGCATGGAATGGCATGGAATGGCATGGAATGGCATGGAATGGCATGGAATGGCATGGAATGGCATGGAATGGCATGGAATGGCATGGAATGGCATGGAATGGCATGGAATGGCATGGAATGGCATGGAATGGCATGGAATGGCATGGAATGGCATGGAATGGCATGGAATGGCATGGAATGGCATGGAATGGCATGGAATGGCATGGAATGGCATGGAATGGCATGGAATGGCATGGAATGGCATGGAATGGCATGGAATGGCATGGAATGGCATGGAATGGCATGGAATGGCATGGAATGGCATGGAATGGCATGGAATGGCATGGAATGGCATGGAATGGCATGGAATGGCATGGAATGGCATGGAATGGCATGGAATGGCATGGAATGGCATGGAATGGCATGGAATGGCATGGAATGGCATGGAATGGCATGGAATGGCATGGAATGGCATGGAATGGCATGGAATGGCATGGAATGGCATGGAATGGCATGGAATGGCATGGAATGGCATGGAATGGCATGGAATGGCATGGAATGGCATGGAATGGCATGGAATGGCATGGAATGGCATGGAATGGCATGGAATGGCATGGAATGGCATGGAATGGCATGGAATGGCATGGAATGGCATGGAATGGCATGGAATGGCATGGAATGGCATGGAATGGCATGGAATGGCATGGAATGGCATGGAATGGCATGGAATGGCATGGAATGGCATGGAATGGCATGGAATGGCATGGAATGGCATGGAATGGCATGGAATGGCATGGAATGGCATGGAATGGCATGGAATGGCATGGAATGGCATGGAATGGCATGGAATGGCATGGAATGGCATGGAATGGCATGGAATGGCATGGAATGGCATGGAATGGCATGGAATGGCATGGAATGGCATGGAATGGCATGGAATGGCATGGAATGGCATGGAATGGCATGGAATGGCATGGAATGGCATGGAATGGCATGGAATGGCATGGAATGGCATGGAATGGCATGGAATGGCATGGAATGGCATGGAATGGCATGGAATGGCATGGAATGGCATGGAATGGCATGGAATGGCATGGAATGGCATGGAATGGCATGGAATGGCATGGAATGGCATGGCACCGCATTGAGTGGCATGGAATGGCATGGACTGGCATGGACTGGCATGGAATGGCATGGAATGGCATGGCACCGCATGGCCCGGCATGGCACGGCATGGCACGGCATGGCACGGCATGGCACGGCATGGCACGGCATGGCACGGCATGGCACGGCATGGCACGGCATGGCACGGCATGGCACGGCATGGCACGGCATGGCACCGGCATGGCACGGCATGGCACCGGCATGGCACGGCATGGCACCGGCATGGCACGGCATGGCACGGCATGGCACGGCATGGCACGGCATGGCACGGCAGGGCACGGCATGGCACGGCATGGCACGGCATGGCACGGCATGGCACGGCATGGCACGGCAGGGCACGGCATGGCACGGCATGGCACGGCATGGCACGGCATGGCACGGCATGGCACGGCATGGCACGGCATGGCACGGCATGGCACGGCATGGCACGGCATGGCACGGCATGGCACGGCATGGCACGGCATGGCACGGCATGGCACGGCATGGCACGGCATGGCACGGCATGGCACGGCATGGCACGGCATGGCACGGCATGGCACGGCATGGCACGGCATGGCACGGCATGGCACGGCATGGCACGGCATGGCACGGCATGGCACGGCATGGCACGGCATGGCACCGGCATGGCACGGCATGGCACCGGCATGGCACGGCATGGCACCGGCATGGCACGGCATGGCACCGGCATGGCACGGCATGGCACCGGCATGGCACGGCATGGCACCGGCATGGCACGGCATGGCACCGGCATGGCACGGCATGGCACCGGCATGGCACGGCATGGCACCGGCATGGCACGGCATGGCACGGCATGGCACCGGCATGGCACGGCATGGCACCGGCATGGCACGGCATGGCACCGGCATGGCACGGCATGGCACCGGCATGGCACGGCATGGCACCGGCATGGCACGGCATGGCACCGGCATGGCACGGCATGGCACCGGCATGGCACGGCATGGCACCGGCATGGCACGGCATGGAATGGCATGGAATGGCATGGAATGGCATGGAATGGCATGGAATGACATGGAATGACATGGAATGGCATGGAATGACATGGAATGGCATGGAATGGCATGGAATGGCATGGAATGGCATGGAATGGCATGGAATGGCATGGAATGGCATGGAATGGCATGGAATGGCATGGAATGGCATGGAATGGCATGGAATGGCATGGAATGGCATGGAATGGCATGGAATGGCATGGAATGGCATGGAATGGCATGGAATGGCATGGAATGGCATGGAATGGCATGGAATGGCATGGAATGGCATGGAATGGCATGGAATGGCATGGAATGGCATGGAATGGCATGGAATGGCATGGAATGGCATGGAATGGCATGGAATGGCATGGAATGGCATGGAATGGCATGGAATGGCATGGAATGGCATGGAATGGCATGGAATGGCATGGAATGGCATGGAATGGCATGGAATGGCATGGAATGGCATGGAATGGCATGGAATGGCATGGAATGGCATGGAATGGCATGGAATGGCATGGAATGGCATGGAATGGCATGGAATGGCATGGAATGGCATGGAATGGCATGGAATGGCATGGAATGGCATGGAATGGCATGGCACCGCATTGAGTGGCATGGAATGGCATGGACTGGCATGGACTGGCATGGAATGGCATGGAATGGCATGGCACCGCATGGCCCGGCATGGCACGGCATGGCACGGCATGGCACGGCATGGCACGGCATGGCACGGCATGGCACGGCATGGCACGGCATGGCACCGGCATGGCACGGCATGGCACCGGCATGGCACGGCATGGCACGGCATGGCACGGCATGGCACGGCATGGCACGGCAGGGCACGGCATGGCACGGCATGGCACGGCATGGCACGGCATGGCACGGCATGGCACGGCAGGGCACGGCATGGCACGGCATGGCACGGCATGGCACGGCATGGCACGGCATGGCACGGCATGGCACGGCATGGCACGGCATGGCACGGCATGGCACGGCATGGCACGGCATGGCACGGCATGGCACGGCATGGCACGGCATGGCACGGCATGGCACGGCATGGCACGGCATGGCACGGCATGGCACGGCATGGCACGGCATGGCACGGCATGGCACGGCATGGCACGGCATGGCACCGGCATGGCACGGCATGGCACCGGCATGGCACGGCATGGCACCGGCATGGCACGGCATGGCACCGGCATGGCACGGCATGGCACCGGCATGGCACGGCATGGCACCGGCATGGCACGGCATGGCACCGGCATGGCACGGCATGGCACCGGCATGGCACGGCATGGCACCGGCATGGCACGGCATGGCACCGGCATGGCACGGCATGGCACCGGCATGGCACGGCATGGCACCGGCATGGCACGGCATGGCACGGCATGGCACCGGCATGGCACGGCATGGCACCGGCATGGCACGGCATGGCACCGGCATGGCACGGCATGGCACCGGCATGGCACGGCATGGCACCGGCATGGCACGGCATGGCACCGGCATGGCACGGCATGGCACCGGCATGGCACGGCATGGCACCGGCATGGCACGGCATGGAATGGCATGGAATGGCATGGAATGGCATGGAATGGCATGGAATGACATGGAATGACATGGAATGGCATGGAATGACATGGAATGGCATGGAATGGCATGGAATGGCATGGAATGGCATGGAATGGCATGGAATGGCATGGAATGGCATGGAATGGCATGGAATGGCATGGAATGGCATGGAATGGCATGGAATGGCATGGAATGGCATGGAATGGCATGGAATGGCATGGAATGGCATGGAATGGCATGGAATGGCATGGAATGGCATGGAATGGCATGGAATGGCATGGAATGGCATGGAATGGCATGGAATGGCATGGAATGGCATGGAATGGCATGGAATGGCATGGAATGGCATGGAATGGCATGGAATGGCATGGAATGGCATGGAATGGCATGGAATGGCATGGAATGGCATGGAATGGCATGGAATGGCATGGAATGGCATGGAATGGCATGGAATGGCATGGAATGGCATGGAATGGCATGGAATGGCATGGAATGGCATGGCACCGCATTGAGTGGCATGGAATGGCATGGACTGGCATGGAATGGCATGGACTGGCATGGACTGGCATGGAATGGCATGGAATGGCATGGCACCGCATGGCCCGGCATGGCACGGCATGGCACGGCATGGCACGGCATGGCACCGGCATGGCACCGGCATGGCACCGGCATGGCACCGGCATGGCACGGCATGGCACCGGCATGGCTCGGCATGGCACCGGCATGGCACGGCATGGCACCGGCATGGCACGGCATGGCACGGCATGGCACGGCATGGCACCGGCATGGCACGGCATGGCACCGGCATGGCACGGCATGGCACCGGCATGGCACGGCATGGCACCGGCATGGCACCGGCATGGCACCGGCATGGCACCGGCATGGCACCGGCATGGCACCGGCATGGCACCGGCATGGCACCGGCATGGCACGGCATGGCACCGGCATGGCACGGCATGGCACGGCATGGCACCGGCATGGCACGGCATGGCACCGGCATGGCACGGCATGGCACCGGCATGGCACGGCATGGCACCGGCATGGCACGGCATGGCACCGGCATGGCACGGCATGGCACCGGCATGGCACGGCATGGCACCGGCATGGCACGGCATGGCACCGGCATGGCACGGCATGGCACCGGCATGGCACGGCATGGCACCGGCATGGCACGGCATGGCACCGGCATGGCACGGCATGGCACCGGCATGGCACGGCATGGCACCGGCATGGCACGGCATGGCACCGGCATGGCACGGCATGGCACCGGCATGGCACGGCATGGCACCGGCATGGCACGGCATGGCACCGGCATGGCACGGCATGGCACCGGCATGGCACGGCATGGCACCGGCATGGCACGGCATGGCACGGCATGGCACCGGCATGGCACGGCATGGCACCGGCATGGCACGGCATGGCACCGGCATGGCACGGCATGGCACCGGCATGGCACGGCATGGCACCGGCATGGCACGGCATGGCACCGGCATGGCACGGCATGGCACCGGCATGGCACGGCATGGCACCGGCATGGCACGGCATGGAATGGCATGGAATGGCATGGAATGGCATGGAATGGCATGGAATGACATGGAATGACATGGAATGGCATGGAATGACATGGAATGGCATGGAATGGCATGGAATGGCATGGAATGGCATGGAATGGCATGGAATGGCATGGAATGGCATGGAATGGCATGGAATGGCATGGAATGGCATGGAATGGCATGGAATGGCATGGAATGGCATGGAATGGCATGGAATGGCATGGAATGGCATGGAATGGCATGGAATGGCATGGAATGGCATGGAATGGCATGGAATGGCATGGAATGGCATGGAATGGCATGGAATGGCATGGAATGGCATGGAATGGCATGGAATGGCATGGAATGGCATGGAATGGCATGGAATGGCATGGAATGGCATGGAATGGCATGGAATGGCATGGAATGGCATGGAATGGCATGGAATGGCATGGAATGGCATGGAATGGCATGGAATGGCATGGCACCGCATTGAGTGGCATGGAATGGCATGGACTGGCATGGAATGGCATGGACTGGCATGGACTGGCATGGAATGGCATGGAATGGCATGGCACCGCATGGCCCGGCATGGCACGGCATGGCACGGCATGGCACGGCATGGCACCGGCATGGCACCGGCATGGCACCGGCATGGCACCGGCATGGCACGGCATGGCACCGGCATGGCTCGGCATGGCACCGGCATGGCACGGCATGGCACCGGCATGGCACGGCATGGCACGGCATGGCACGGCATGGCACCGGCATGGCACGGCATGGCACCGGCATGGCACGGCATGGCACCGGCATGGCACGGCATGGCACCGGCATGGCACCGGCATGGCACCGGCATGGCACCGGCATGGCACCGGCATGGCACCGGCATGGCACCGGCATGGCACCGGCATGGCACGGCATGGCACCGGCATGGCACGGCATGGCACGGCATGGCACCGGCATGGCACGGCATGGCACCGGCATGGCACGGCATGGCACCGGCATGGCACGGCATGGCACCGGCATGGCACGGCATGGCACCGGCATGGCACGGCATGGCACCGGCATGGCACGGCATGGCACCGGCATGGCACGGCATGGCACCGGCATGGCACGGCATGGCACCGGCATGGCACGGCATGGCACCGGCATGGCACGGCATGGCACCGGCATGGCACGGCATGGCACCGGCATGGCACGGCATGGCACCGGCATGGCACGGCATGGCACCGGCATGGCACGGCATGGCACCGGCATGGCACGGCATGGCACCGGCATGGCACGGCATGGCACCGGCATGGCACGGCATGGCACCGGCATGGCACGGCATGGCACCGGCATGGCACGGCATGGCACGGCATGGCACCGGCATGGCACGGCATGGCACCGGCATGGCACGGCATGGCACCGGCATGGCACGGCATGGCACCGGCATGGCACGGCATGGCACCGGCATGGCACGGCATGGCACCGGCATGGCACGGCATGGCACCGGCATGGCACGGCATGGCACCGGCATGGCACGGCATGGAATGGCATGGAATGGCATGGAATGGCATGGAATGGCATGGAATGACATGGAATGACATGGAATGGCATGGAATGACATGGAATGGCATGGAATGGCATGGAATGGCATGGAATGGCATGGAATGGCATGGAATGGCATGGAATGGCATGGAATGGCATGGAATGGCATGGAATGGCATGGAATGGCATGGAATGGCATGGAATGGCATGGAATGGCATGGAATGGCATGGAATGGCATGGAATGGCATGGAATGGCATGGAATGGCATGGAATGGCATGGAATGGCATGGAATGGCATGGAATGGCATGGAATGGCATGGAATGGCATGGAATGGCATGGAATGGCATGGAATGGCATGGAATGGCATGGAATGGCATGGAATGGCATGGAATGGCATGGAATGGCATGGAATGGCATGGAATGGCATGGAATGGCATGGAATGGCATGGAATGGCATGGAATGGCATGGAATGGCATGGAATGGCATGGAATGGCATGGAATGGCATGGAATGGCATGGAATGGCATGGCACCGCATTGAGTGGCATGGAATGGCATGGACTGGCATGGAATGGCATGGACTGGCATGGACTGGCATGGAATGGCATGGAATGGCATGGCACCGCATGGCCCGGCATGGCACGGGCATGGCACGGCATGGCACGGCATGGCACGGCATGGCACGGCATGGCACGGCATGGCACCGGCATGGCACGGCATGGCACCGGCATGGCACCGGCATGGCACGGCATGGCACCGGCATGGCACGGCATGCACCGGCATGGCACGGCATGGCACCGGCATGGCACGGCATGGCACGGCATGGCACGGCATGGCACCGGCATGGCACGGCATGGCACCGGCATGGCACGGCATGGCACCGGCATGGCACGGCATGGCACCGGCATGGCACCGGCATGGCACCGGCATGGCACCGGCATGGCACCGGCATGGCACCGGCATGGCACCGGCATGGCACCGGCATGGCACCGGCATGGCACGGCATGGCACCGGCATGGCACGGCATGGCACGGCATGGCACCGGCATGGCACGGCATGGCACCGGCATGGCACGGCATGGCACCGGCATGGCACGGCATGGCACCGGCATGGCACGGCACTGGCACCGGCATGGCACGGCATGGCACCGGCATGGCACGGCATGGCACCGGCATGGCACGGCATGGCACGGCATGGCACGGCATGGCACCGGCATGGCACGGCATGGCACCGGCATGGCACGGCATGGCACCGGCATGGCACGGCATGGCACCGGCATGGCACGGCATGGCAGCGGCATGGCACGGCATGGCACCGGCATGGCACGGCATGGC
>CAXARG010000108.1:0-87015 GCA_963971235.1 Cryptus armator | reverse complement strand
ATGGAATGGCATGGAATGGCATGGAATGGCATGGAATGGCATGGAATGGCATGGAATGGCATGGAATGGCATGGAATGGCATGGAATGGCATGGAATGGCATGGAATGGCATGGAATGGCATGGAATGGCATGGAATGGCATGGAATGGCATAGAATGTCATGGAATGGCATAGAATGTCATGGAATGGCATGGAATGGCATGGAATGGCATGGAATGGCATGGAATGGCATGGAATGGCATGGAATGGCATGGAATGGCATGGAATGGCATGGAATGGCATGGAATGGCATGGAATGGCATGGAATGGCATGGAATGGCATGGAATGGCATGGAATGGCATGGAATGGCATGGAATGGCATGGAATGGCATGGAATGGCATGGAATGGCATGGAATGGCATGGAATGGCATGGAATGGCATGGAATGGCATGGAATGGCATGGAATGTCATGGAATGGCACGGAATGGCACGGAATGGCACGGAATGGCACGGAATGGCACGGAATGGCACGGAATGGCACGGAATGGCACGGAATGGCACGGAATGGCACGGAATGGCACGGAATGGCACGGAATGGCACGGCATGGCACGGCATGGCACGGCATGGCACGGCATGGCACGGCATGGCACGGCATGGCACGGCATGGCACGGAATGGCACGGCATGGCACGGCATGGCACGGCATGGCACGGCATGGCACGGCATGGCACGGCATGGCACGGCATGGCACGGCATGGCACGGCATGGCACGGCATGGCACGGCATGGCACGGCATGGCACGGCACGGCACGGCACGGCACGGCACGGCACGGCACGGCACGGCACGGCACGGCACGGCACGGCACGGCACGGCACGGCACGGCACGGCACGGCACGGCACGGCACGGCACGGCACGGCACGGCACGGCACGGCACGGCACGGCACGGCACGGCACGGCACGGCACGGCACGGCACGGCACGGCACGGCACGGCACGGCACGGCACGGCACGGCACGGCACGGCACGGCACGGCACGGCACGGCACGGCACGGCACGGCACGGCACGGCACGGCACGGCACGGCACGGCACGGCACGGCACGGCACGGCACGGCACGGCACGGCACGGCACGGCACGGCACGGCACGGCACGGCACGGCACGGCACGGCACGGCACGGCACGGCACGGCACGGCACGGCACGGCACGGCACGGCACGGCACGGCACGGCACGGCACGGCACGGCACGGCACGGCACGGCACGGCACGGCACGGCACGGCACGGCACGGCACGGCACGGCACGGCACGGCACGGCACGGCACGGCACGGCACGGCACGGCACGGCACGGCACGGCACGGCACGGCATGGCACGGCATGGCACGGCATGGCACGGCATGGCACGGCATGGCACGGCATGGCACGGCATGGCACGGCATGGCACGGCATGGCACGGCATGGCACGGCATGGCACGGCATGGCACGGCATTGAATGGCATGGCACGGCATTGAATGGCATGGAATGGCATGGAATGGCATGGAATGGCATGGAATGGCATGGAATGGCATGGAATGGCATGGCACCGCATGGCACGGCATGGCACCGGCATGGCACGGCATGGCACGGCATGGCACCGGCATGGCACGGCATGGCACGGCATGGCACGGCATGGCACGGCATGGCACGGCATGGCACGGCATGGCACGGCATGGCACGGCATGGCACGGCATGGCACGGCATGGCACGGCATGGCACGGCATGGCACGGCATGGCACGGCATGGCACGGCATGGCACGGCATGGCACGGCATGGCACGGCATGGCACGGCATGGCACGGCATGGCACGGCATGGCACGGCATGGCACGGCATGGCACGGCATGGCACGGCATGGCACGGCATGGCACGGCATGGCACGGCATGGCACGGCATGGCACGGCATGGCACGGCATGGCACGGCATGGCACGGCATGGCACGGCATGGCACGGCATGGCACGGCATTGAATGGCATGGAATGGCATGGAATGGCATGGAATGGCATGGAATGGCATGGAATGGCATGGCACCGCATGGCACGGCATGGCACCGGCATGGCACGGCATGGCACGGCATGGCACCGGCATGGCACGGCATGGCACGGCATGGCACGGCATGGCACGGCATGGCACGGCATTGAATGGCATGGAATGGCATGGAATGGCATGGAATGGCATGGAATGGCATGGAATGGCATGGAATGGCATGGAATGGCATGGAATGGCATGGAATGGCATGGAATGGCATGGAATGGCATGGAATGGCATGGAATGGCATGGAATGGCATGGAATGGCATGGAATGGCATGGAATGGCATGGAATGGCATGGAATGGCATGGAATGGCATGGAATGGCATGGAATGGCATGGAATGACATGGAATGGCATGGAATGGCATGGAATGGCATGGAATGGCATGGAATGGCATGGAATGGCATTGAATGGCATGGAATGGCATGGAATGGCATGGAATGGCATGGAATGGCGTGGAATGGCATGGAATGGCGTGGAATGGCATGGAATGGCGTGGAATGGCATGGCACCGCATGGAATGGCATGGCACCGCATGGAATGGCATGGCACCGCATGGCACGGCATGGCACCGGCATGGCACGGCATGGCACCGGCATGGCACGGCATGGCACCGGCATGGCACCGGCATGGCACGGCATGGCACCGGCATGGCACCGGCATGGCACCGGCATGGCACGGCATGGCACGGCATGGCACGGCATGGCACGGCATTGAATGGCATGGAATGGCATGGAATGGCATGGAATGGCATGGAATGGCATGGAATGGCATGGAATGGCATGGAATGGCATGGAATGGCATGGAATGGCATGGAATGGCATGGAATGGCATGGAATGGCATGGAATGGCATGGAATGGCATGGAATGGCATGGAATGGCATGGAATGGCATGGAATGGCATGGAATGGCATGGAATGGCATGGAATGGCATGGAATGGCATGGAATGGCATGGAATGGCATGGAATGGCATGGAATGGCATGGAATGGCATGGAATGGCATGGAATGGCATGGAATGGCATGGAATGGCATGGAATGGCATGGAATGGCATGGAATGGCATGGAATGGCATGGAATGGCATGGAATGGCATGGAATGGCATGGAATGGCATGGAATGGCATGGAATGGCATGGAATGGCATGGAATGGCATAGAATGTCATGGAATGGCATGGAATGGCATGGAATGGCATGGAATGGCATGGAATGGCATGGAATGGCATGGAATGGCATGGAATGGCATGGAATGGCATGGAATGGCATGGAATGGCATGGAATGGCATGGAATGGCATGGAATGGCATGGAATGGCATGGAATGGCATGGAATGGCATGGAATGGCATGGAATGGCATGGAATGGCATGGAATGGCATGGAATGGCATGGAATGGCATGGAATGGCATGGAATGGCATGGAATGGCATGGAATGGCATGGAATGTCATGGAATGGCATGGAATGGCATGGAATGTCATGGAATGGCATGGAATGGCATGGAATGGCACGGAATGGCACGGAATGGCACGGAATGGCACGGAATGGCATGGAATGGCACGGAATGGCATGGAATGGCATGGAATGGCACGGAATGGCATGGAATGGCACGGAATGGCACGGAATGGCACGGCATGGCACGGCATGGCACGGCATGGCACGGCATGGCACGGCATGGCACGGCATGGCACGGCATGGCACGGCATGGCACGGCATGGCACGGCATGGCACGGCATGGCACGGCATGGCACGGCATGGCACGGCATGGCACGGCATGGCACGGCATGGCACGGCATGGCACGGCATGGCACGGCATGGCACGGCATGGCACGGCATGGCACGGCATGGCACGGCATGGCACGGCATGGCACGGCATGGCACGGCATGGCACGGCATGGCACGGCATGGCACGGCATTGAATGGCATGGAATGGCATGGAATGGCATGGAATGGCATGGAATGGCATGGCACCGCATGGCACGGCATGGCACCGGCATGGCACGGCATGGCACGGCATGGCACCGGCATGGCACGGCATGGCACCGGCATGGCACCGGCATGGCACCGGCATGGCACGGCATGGCACGGCATGGCACGGCATGGCACGGCATTGAATGGCATGGAATGGCATGGAATGGCATGGAATGGCATGGAATGGCATGGAATGGCATGGAATGGCATGGAATGGCATGGAATGGCATGGAATGGCATGGAATGGCATGGAATGGCATGGAATGGCATGGAATGGCATGGAATGGCATGGAATGGCATGGAATGGCATGGAATGGCATGGAATGGCATGGAATGGCATGGAATGGCATGGAATGGCATGGAATGGCATGGAATGGCATGGAATGGCATGGAATGGCATGGAATGGCATGGAATGGCATGGAATGGCATGGAATGGCATGGAATGGCATGGAATGGCATGGAATGGCATGGAATGGCATGGAATGGCATGGAATGGCATGGAATGGCATGGAATGGCATGGCACGGCATTGAATGGCATGGAATGGCATGGAATGGCATGGAATGGCATGGAATGGCATGGAATGGCATGGAATGGCATGGAATGGCATGGAATGGCATGGAATGGCATGGAATGGCATGGAATGGCATGGAATGGCATGGAATGGCATGGAATGGCATGGAATGGCATGGAATGGCATGGAATGGCATGGAATGGCATGGAATGGCATGGAATGGCATGGAATGGCATGGAATGGCATGGAATGGCATGGAATGGCATGGAATGGCATGGAATGGCATGGAATGGCATGGAATGGCATGGAATGGCATGGAATGGCATGGAATGGCATGGAATGGCATGGAATGGCATGGAATGGCATGGAATGGCATGGAATGGCATGGAATGGCATGGAATGGCATGGAATGGCGTGGAATGGCATGGAATGGCGTGGAATGGCATGGAATGGCATGGAATGGCATGGCACCGCATGGAATGGCATGGCACCGCATGGAATGGCATGGCACCGCATGGCACGGCATGGCACCGGCATGGCACGACATGGCACCGGCATGGCACGGCATGGCACGGCATGGCACCGGCATGGCACCGGCATGGCACCGGCATGGCACCGGCATGGCACGGCATGGCACCGGCATGGCACCGGCATGGCACCGGCATGGCACGGCATGGCACGGCATGGCACGGCATGGCACGGCATTGAATAGCATGGAATGGCATGGAATGGCATGGAATGGCATGGAATGGCATGGAATGGCATGGAATGGCATGGAATGGCATGGAATGGCATGGAATGGCATGGAATGGCATGGAATGGCATGGAATGGCATGGAATGGCATGGAATGGCATGGAATGGCATGGAATGGCATGGAATGGCATGGAATGTCATGGAATGGCATGGAATGGCATGGAATGGCATGGAATGGCATGGAATGGCATGGAATGGCATGGAATGGCATGGAATGGCATGGAATGGCATGGAATGGCATGGAATGGCATGGAATGGCATGGAATGGCATGGAATGGCATGGAATGGCATGGAATGGCATGGAATGGCATGGAATGGCATGGAATGGCATGGAATGGCATGGAATGGCATGGAATGGCATGGAATGGCATGGAATGGCATGGAATGGCATGGAATGGCATGGAATGGCATGGAATGGCATGGAATGGCATGGAATGGCATGGAATGGCATGGAATGGCATGGAATGGCATGGAATGGCATGGAATGGCATGGAATGGCATGGAATGTCATGGAATGGCATGGAATGGCATGGCACCGCATGGCACGGCATGGCACCGGCATGGCACGGCATGGCACCGGCATGGCACGGCATGGCACCGGCATGGCACGGCATGGCACCGGCATGGCACGGCATGGCACCGGCATGGCACGGCATGGCACCGGCATGGCACGGCATGGCACCGGCATGGCACGGCATGGCACGGCATGGCACCGGCATGGCACCGGCATGGCACCGGCATGGCACCGGCATGGCACGGCATGGCACCGGCATGGCACCGGCATGGCACCGGCATGGCACGGCATGGCACGGCATGGCACGGCATTGAATGGCATGGAATGGCATGGAATGGCATGGAATGGCATGGAATGGCATGGAATGGCATGGAATGGCATGGAATGGCATGGAATGGCATGGAATGGCATGGAATGGCATGGAATGGCATGGAATGGCATGGAATGGCATGGAATGGCATGGAATGGCATGGAATGGCATGGAATGGCATGGAATGGCATGGAATGGCATGGAATGGCATGGAATGGCATGGAATGGCATGGAATGGCATGGAATGGCATGGAATGGCATGGAATGGCATGGAATGGCATGGAATGGCATGGAATGGCATGGAATGGCATGGAATGGCATGGAATGGCATGGAATGGCATGGAATGGCATGGAATGGCATGGAATGGCATGGAATGGCATGGAATGGCATGGAATGGCATGGAATGGCATGGAATGGCATGGAATGGCATGGAATGGCATGGAATGGCATGGAATGGCATGGAATGGCATGGAATGGCATGGAATGGCATGGAATGGCATGGAATGGCATGGAATGGCATGGAATGGCATGGAATGGCATGGAATGGCATGGAATGGCATGGAATGGCATGGAATGGCATGGAATGGCATGGAATGGCATGGAATGGCATGGAATGGCATGGAATGGCATGGAATGGCATGGAATGGCATGGAATGGCATGGAATGGCATGGAATGGCATGGAATGGCATGGAATGGCATGGAATGGCATGGAATGGCATGGAATGGCATGGAATGGCATGGAATGGCATGGAATGGCATGGAATGGCATGGAATGGCATGGAATGGCATGGAATGGCATGGAATGGCATGGAATGGCATGGAATGGCATGGAATGGCATGGAATGGCATGGAATGGCATGGAATGGCATGGAATGGCATGGAATGGCATGGAATGGCATGGAATGGCATGGAATGGCATGGAATGGCATGGAATGGCATGGAATGGCATGGAATGGCATGGAATGGCATGGAATGGCATGGAATGGCATGGAATGGCATGGAATGGCATGGAATGGCATGGAATGGCATGGAATGGCATGGAATGGCATGGAATGGCATGGAATGGCATGGAATGGCATGGAATGGCATGGAATGGCATGGAATGGCATGGAATGGCATGGAATGGCATGGAATGGCATGGAATGGCATGGAATGTCATGGAATGGCATGGAATGGCATGGAATGTCATGGAATGGCACGGAATGGCACGGAATGGCACGGAATGGCACGGAATGGCACGGAATGGCACGGAATGGCACGGAATGGCACGGAATGGCACGGAATGGCATGGAATGGCACGGAATGGCACGGAATGGCATGGAATGGCACGGAATGGCACGGAATGGCACGGCATGGCACGGCATGGCACGGCATGGCACGGCATGGCACGGCATGGCACGGCATGGCACGGCATGGCACGGCATGGCACGGCATGGCACGGCATGGCACGGCATGGCACGGAATGGCACGGAATGGCACGGCACGGCACGGCATGGCACGGCACGGCATGGCACGGCATGGCACGGCATGGCACGGCATGGCACGGCATGGCACGGCATGGCACGGCATGGCACGGCATGGCACGGCATGGCACGGCATGGCACGGCATGGCACGGCATGACACGGCATGGCACGGCATGGCACGGCATGGCACGGCATGGCACGGCATGGCACGGCATGGCACGGCATGGCACGGCATGGCACGGCATGGCACGGCATGGCACGGCATGGCACGGCATGGCACGGCATGGCACGGCATGGCACGGCATGGCACGGCATGGCACGGCATGGCACGGCATGGCACGGCATGGCACGGCATGGCACGGCATGGCACGGCATGGCACGGCATGGCACGGCATGGCACGGCATGGCACGGCATGGCACGGCATGGCACGGCATGGCACGGCATGGCACGGCATGGCACGGCATGGCACGGCATGGCACGGCATGGCACGGCATGGCACGGCATGGCACGGCATTGAATGGCATGGAATGGCATGGAATGGCATGGAATGGCATGGAATGGCATGGCACCGCATGGCACGGCATGGCACCGGCATGGCACGGCATGGCACGGCATGGCACCGGCATGGCACGGCATGGCACCGGCATGGCACCGGCATGGCACCGGCATGGCACGGCATGGCACGGCATGGCACGGCATGGCACGGCATTGAATGGCATGGAATGGCATGGAATGGCATGGAATGGCATGGAATGGCATGGAATGGCATGGAATGGCATGGAATGGCATGGAATGGCATGGAATGGCATGGAATGGCATGGAATGGCATGGAATGGCATGGAATGGCATGGAATGGCATGGAATGGCATGGAATGGCATGGAATGGCATGGAATGGCATGGAATGGCATGGAATGGCATGGAATGGCATGGAATGGCATGGAATGGCATGGAATGGCATGGAATGGCATGGAATGGCATGGAATGGCATGGAATGGCATGGAATGGCATGGAATGGCATGGAATGGCATGGAATGGCATGGAATGGCATGGAATGGCATGGAATGGCATGGAATGGCATGGAATGGCATGGAATGGCATGGAATGGCATGGAATGGCATGGAATGGCATGGAATGGCATGGAATGGCATGGAATGGCATGGAATGGCATGGAATGGCATGGAATGGCATGGAATGGCATGGAATGGCATGGAATGGCATGGAATGGCATGGAATGGCATGGAATGGCATGGAATGGCATGGAATGGCATGGAATGGCATGGAATGGCATGGAATGGCATGGAATGGCATGGAATGGCATGCAATGGCATGGAATGGCATGGAATGGCATGGAATGGCATGGAATGGCATGGAATGGCGTGGAATGGCATGGAATGGCATGGAATGGCATGGAATGGCATGGAATGGCATGGAATGGCATGGCACCGCATGGAATGGCATGGAATGGCATGGCACCGCATGGCACGGCATGGCACCGGCATGGCACGGCATGGCACCGGCATGGCACCGGCATGGCACGGCATGGCACCGGCATGGCACGACATGGCACCGGCATGGCACGGCATGGCTCCGGCATGGCACGGCATGGCACGGCATTGAATGGCATGGAATGGCATGGAATGGCATGGAATGGCATGGAATGGCATGGAATGGCATGGAATGGCATGGAATGGCATGGAATGGCATGGAATGGCATGGAATGGCATGGAATGGCATGGAATGGCATGGAATGGCATGGAATGGCATGGAATGGCATGGAATGGCATGGAATGGCATGGAATGGCATGGAATGGCATGGAATGGCATGGAATGGCATGGAATGGCATGGAATGGCATGGAATGGCATGGAATGGCATGGAATGGCATGGAATGGCATGGAATGGCATGGAATGGCATGGAATGGCATGGAATGGCATGGAATGGCATGGAATGGCATGGAATGGCATGGAATGGCATGGAATGGCATGGAATGGCATGGAATGGCATGGAATGGCATGGAATGGCATGGAATGGCATGGAATGGCGTGGAATGGCATGGAATGGCGTGGAATGGCATGGAATGGCATGGAATGGCATGGCACCGCATGGAATGGCATGGCACCGCATGGAATGGCATGGCACCGCATGGCACGGCATGGCACCGGCATGGCACGACATGGCACCGGCATGGCACGGCATGGCACGGCATGGCACCGGCATGGCACCGGCATGGCACCGGCATGGCACCGGCATGGCACGGCATGGCACCGGCATGGCACCGGCATGGCACCGGCATGGCACGGCATGGCACGGCATGGCACGGCATGGCACGGCATTGAATAGCATGGAATGGCATGGAATGGCATGGAATGGCATGGAATGGCATGGAATGGCATGGAATGGCATGGAATGGCATGGAATGGCATGGAATGGCATGGAATGGCATGGAATGGCATGGAATGGCATGGAATGGCATGGAATGGCATGGAATGGCATGGAATGGCATGGAATGTCATGGAATGGCATGGAATGGCATGGAATGGCATGGAATGGCATGGAATGGCATGGAATGGCATGGAATGGCATGGAATGGCATGGAATGGCATGGAATGGCATGGAATGGCATGGAATGGCATGGAATGGCATGGAATGGCATGGAATGGCATGGAATGGCATGGAATGGCATGGAATGGCATGGAATGGCATGGAATGGCATGGAATGGCATGGAATGGCATGGAATGGCATGGAATGGCATGGAATGGCATGGAATGGCATGGAATGGCATGGAATGGCATGGAATGGCATGGAATGGCATGGAATGGCATGGAATGGCATGGAATGGCATGGAATGGCATGGAATGTCATGGAATGGCATGGAATGGCATGGCACCGCATGGCACGGCATGGCACCGGCATGGCACGGCATGGCACCGGCATGGCACGGCATGGCACCGGCATGGCACGGCATGGCACCGGCATGGCACGGCATGGCACCGGCATGGCACGGCATGGCACCGGCATGGCACGGCATGGCACGGCATGGCACCGGCATGGCACCGGCATGGCACCGGCATGGCACGGCATGGCACCGGCATGGCACCGGCATGGCACGACATGGCACCGGCATGGCACGGCATGGCTCCGGCATGGCACGGCATGGCACGGCATTGAATGGCATGGAATGGCATGGAATGGCATGGAATGGCATGGAATGGCATGGAATGGCATGGAATGGCATGGAATGGCATGGAATGGCATGGAATGGCATGGAATGGCATGGAATGGCATGGAATGGCATGGAATGGCATGGAATGGCATGGAATGGCATGGAATGGCATGGAATGGCATGGAATGGCATGGAATGGCATGGAATGTCATGGAATGGCATGGAATGGCATGGAATGTCATGGAATGGCACGGAATGGCACGGAATGGCACGGAATGGCACGGAATGGCACGGAATGGCACGGAATGGCACGGAATGGCACGGAATGGCACGGAATGGCATGGAATGGCACGGAATGGCACGGAATGGCATGGAATGGCACGGAATGGCACGGAATGGCACGGCATGGCACGGCATGGCACGGCATGGCACGGCATGGCACGGCATGGCACGGCATGGCACGGCATGGCACGGCATGGCACGGCATGGCACGGCATGGCACGGCATGGCACGGAATGGCACGAATGGCACGGCATGGCACGGCATGGCACGGCACGGCATGGCACGGCATGGCACGGCATGGCACGGCATGGCACGGCATGGCACGGCATGGCACGGCATGGCACGGCATGGCACGGCATGGCACGGCATGGCACGGCATGGCACGGCATGGCACGGCATGACACGGCATGGCACGGCATGGCACGGCATGGCACGGCATGGCACGGCATGGCACGGCATGGCACGGCATGGCACGGCATGGCACGGCATGGCACGGCATGGCACGGCATGGCACGGCATGGCACGGCATGGCACGGCATGGCACGGCATGGCACGGCATGGCACGGCATGGCACGGCATGGCACGGCATGGCACGGCATGGCACGGCATGGCACGGCATTGAATGGCATGGCACGGCATTGAATGGCATGGAATGGCATGGCACCGCATGGCACGGCATGGCACCGGCATGGCACGGCATGGCACGGCATGGCACCGGCATGGCACGGCATGGCACGGCATGGCACGGCATGGCACCGGCATGGCACGGCATGGCACGGCATGGCACGGCATGGCACGGCATGGCACGGCATGGCACGGCATTGAATGGCATGGAATGGCATGGAATGGCATGGAATGGCATGGAATGGCATGGAATGGCATGGAATGGCATGGAATGGCATGGAATGGCATGGAATGGCATGGAATGGCATGGAATGGCATGGAATGGCATGGAATGGCATGGAATGGCATGGAATGGCATGGAATGGCATGGAATGGCATGGAATGGCATGGAATGGCATGGAATGGCATGGAATGGCATGGAATGGCATGGAATGGCATGGAATGGCATGGAATGGCATGGAATGGCATGGAATGGCATGGAATGGCATGGAATGGCATGGAATGGCATGGAATGGCATGGAATGGCATGGAATGGCATGGAATGGCATGGAATGGCATGGAATGGCATGGAATGGCATGGAATGGCATGGAATGGCATGGAATGGCATGGAATGGCATGGAATGGCATGGAATGGCATGGAATGGCATGGAATGGCATGGAATGGCATGGAATGGCATGGAATGGCATGGAATGGCATGGAATGGCATGGAATGGCATGGAATGGCATGGAATGGCATGGAATGGCGTGGAATGGCATGGAATGGCATGGAATGGCATGGAATGGCATGGAATGGCATGGCACCGCATGGAATGGCATGGAATGGCATGGCACCGCATGGCACGGCATGGCACCGGCATGGCACGGCATGGCACCGGCATGGCACCGGCATGGCACGGCATGGCACCGGCATGGCACCGGCATGGCACGGCATGGCACCGGCATGGCACGACATGGCACCGGCATGGCACGACATGGCACCGGCATGGCACGGCATGGCTCCGGCATGGCACGGCATGGCACGGCATTGAATGGCATGGAATGGCATGGAATGGCATGGAATGGCATGGAATGGCATGGAATGGCATGGAATGGCATGGAATGGCATGGAATGGCATGGAATGGCATGGAATGGCATGGAATGGCATGGAATGGCATGGAATGGCATGGAATGGCATGGAATGGCATGGAATGGCATGGAATGGCATGGAATGGCATGGAATGACATGGAATGGCATGGAATGGCATGGAATGGCATGGAATGGCATGGAATGGCATGGAATGGCATGGAATGGCATGGAATGGCATGGAATGGCATGGAATGGCATGGAATGGCATGGAATGGCATGGAATGGCATGGAATGGCATGGAATGGCATGGAATGGCATGGAATGGCGTGGAATGGCATGGAATGGCGTGGAATGGCATGGAATGGCATGGAATGGCATGGCACCGCATGGAATGGCATGGCACCGCATGGAATGGCATGGCACCGCATGGCACGGCATGGCACCGGCATGGCACGACATGGCACCGGCATGGCACGGCATGGCACGGCATGGCACCGGCATGGCACCGGCATGGCACCGGCATGGCACGGCATGGCACCGGCATGGCACCGGCATGGCACCGGCATGGCACGGCATGGCACGGCATGGCACGGCATGGCACGGCATTGAATAGCATGGAATGGCATGGAATGGCATGGAATGGCATGGAATGGCATGGAATGGCATGGAATGGCATGGAATGGCATGGAATGGCATGGAATGGCATGGAATGGCATGGAATGGCATGGAATGGCATGGAATGGCATGGAATGGCATGGAATGGCATGGAATGGCATGGAATGGCATGGAATGGCATGGAATGGCATGGAATGGCATGGAATGGCATGGAATGGCATGGAATGGCATGGAATGGCATGGAATGGCATGGAATGGCATGGAATGGCATGGAATGGCATGGAATGGCATGGAATGGCATGGAATGGCATGGAATGGCATGGAATGGCATGGAATGGCATGGAATGGCATGGAATGGCATGGAATGGCATGGAATGGCATGGAATGGCATGGAATGGCATGGAATGGCATGGAATGGCATGGAATGGCATGGAATGGCATGGAATGGCATGGAATGGCATGGAATGGCATGGAATGGCATGGAATGGCATGGAATGGCATGGAATGGCATGGAATGGCATGGAATGGCATGGAATGGCATGGAATGGCATGGAATGGCATGGAATGGCATGGAATGGCATGGAATGGTATGGAATGGCATGGAATGGCATGGAATGGCATGGAATGGCATGGAATGGCATGGAATGTCATGGAATGGCATGGAATGGCATGGCACCGCATGGCACGGCATGGCACCGGCATGGCACGGCATGGCACCGGCATGGCACGGCATGGCACCGGCATGGCACGGCATGGCACCGGCATGGCACGGCATGGCACCGGCATGGCACGGCATGGCACCGGCATGGCACGGCATGGCACGGCATGGCACCGGCATGGCACCGGCATGGCACCGGCATGGCACGGCATGGCACCGGCATGGCACCGGCATGGCACCGGCATGGCACGGCATGGCACGGCATGGCACGGCATGGCACGGCATTGAATGGCATGGAATGGCATGGAATGGCATGGAATGGCATGGAATGGCATGGAATGGCATGGAATGGCATGGAATGGCATGGAATGGCATGGAATGGCATGGAATGGCATGGAATGGCATGGAATGGCATGGAATGGCATGGAATGGCATGGAATGGCATGGAATGGCATGGAATGGCATGGAATGGCATGGAATGGCATGGAATGGCATGGAATGGCATGGAATGGCATGGAATGGCATGGAATGGCATGGAATGGCATGGAATGGCATGGAATGGCATGGAATGGCATGGAATGGCATGGAATGGCATGGAATGGCATGGAATGGCATGGAATGGCATGGAATGGCATGGAATGGCATGGAATGGCATGGAATGGCATGGAATGGCATGGAATGGCATGGAATGGCATGGAATGGCATGGAATGGCATGGAATGGCATGGAATGGCATGGAATGGCATGGAATGGCATGGAATGGCATGGAATGGCATGGAATGGCATGGAATGGCATGGAATGGCATGGAATGGCATGGAATGGCATGGAATGGCATGGAATGGCATGGAATGGCATGGAATGGCATGGAATGGCATGGAATGGCATGGAATGGCATGGAATGGCATGGAATGGCATGGAATGGCATGGAATGGCATGGAATGGCATGGAATGGCATGGAATGGCATGGAATGGCATGGAATGGCATGGAATGGCATGGAATGGCATGGAATGGCATGGAATGGCATGGAATGGCATGGAATGGCATGGAATGGCATGGAATGGCATGGAATGGCATGGAATGGCATGGAATGGCATGGAATGGCAAGGAATAGCATGGAATGGCATGGAATGGCATGGAATGGCATGGAATGGCATGGAATGGCATGGAATGGCATGGAATGGCATGGAATGGCATGGAATGGCATGGAATGGCATGGAATGGCATGGAATGGCATGGAATGGCATGGAATGGCATGGAATGGCATGGAATGGCATGGAATGGCATGGAATGGCATGGAATGGCATGGAATGGCATGGAATGGCATGGAATGGCATGGAATGGCATGGAATGGCATGGAATGGCATGGAATGGCATGGAATGGCATGGAATGGCATGGAATGGCATGGAATGGCATGGAATGGCATGGAATGGCATGGAATGGCATGGAATGGCATGGAATGGCATGGAATGGCATGGAATGGCATGGAATGGCATGGAATGGCATGGAATGGCATGGAATGGCATGGAATGGCATGGAATGGCATGGAATGGCATGGAATGGCATGGAATGGCATGGAATGGCATGGAATGGCATGGAATGGCATGGAATGGCATGGAATGGCATGGAATGGCATGGAATGGCATGGAATGGCATGGAATGGCATGGAATGGCATGGAATGGCATGGAATGGCATGGAATGGCATGGAATGGCATGGAATGGCATGGAATGGCATGGAATGGCATGGAATGGCATGGAATGGCATGGAATGGCATGGAATGGCATGGAATGGCATGGAATGGCATGGAATGGCATGGAATGGCATGGAATGGCATGGAATGGCATGGAATGGCATGGAATGGCATGGAATGGCATGGAATGGCATGGAATGGCATGGAATGGCATGGAATGGCATGGAATGGCATGGAATGGCATGGAATGGCATGGAATGGCATGGAATGGCATGGAATGGCATGGAATGGCATGGAATGGCATGGAATGGCATGGAATGGCATGGAATGGCATGGAATGGCATGGAATGGCATGGAATGGCATGGAATGGCATGGAATGGCATGGAATGGCATGGAATGGCATGGAATGGCATGGAATGGCATGGAATGGCATGGAATGGCATGGAATGGCATGGAATGGCATGGAATGGCATGGAATGGCATGGAATGGCATGGAATGGCATGGAATGGCATGGAATGGCATGGAATGGCATGGAATGGCATGGAATGGCATGGAATGGCATGGAATGGCATGGAATGGCATGGAATGGCATGGAATGGCATGGAATGGCATGGAATGGCATGGAATGGCATGGAATGGCATGGAATGGCATGGCACGGCATGGCACCGGCATGGCACGGCATGGCACGGCATGGCACCGGCATGGCACGGCATGGCACCGGCATGGCACGGCATGGCACGGCATGGCACGGTATGGCACCGGCATGGCACGACATGGCACCGGCATGGCACGGCATGGCACGGCATGGCACGGCATGGCACCGGCATGGCACGGCATGGCACCGGCATGGCACGGCATGGCACCGGCATGGCACGGCATGGCACCGGCATGGCACGGCATGGCACCGGCATGGCACGGCATGGCACCGGCATGGCACGGCATGGCACCGGCATGGCACGGCATGGCACCGGCATGGCACGGCATGGCACCGGCATGGCACGGCATGGCACGGCATGGCACCGGCATGGCACGGCATGGCACCGGCATGGCACGGCATGGCACCGGCATGGCACGGCATGGAATGGCATGGAATGGCATGGAATGGCATGGAATGGCATGGAATGGCATGGAATGGCATGGAATGGCATGGAATGGCATGGAATGGCATGGAATGGCATGGAATGGCATGGAATGGCATGGAATGGCATGGAATGGCATGGAATGGCATGGAATGGCATGGAATGGCATGGAATGGCATGGAATGGCATGGAATGGCATGGAATGGCATGGAATGGCATGGAATGGCATGGAATGGCATGGAATGGCATGGAATGGCATGGAATGGCATGGAATGGCATGGAATGGCATGGAATGGCATGGAATGGCATGGAATGGCATGGAATGGCATGGAATGGCATGGAATGGCATGGAATGGCATGGAATGGCATGGAATGGCATGGAATGGCATGGAATGGCATGGAATGGCATGGAATGGCGTGGAATGGCATGGAATGGCATGGAATGGCATGGAATGGCATGGAATGGCATGGCACCGCATGGAATGGCATGGAATGGCATGGCACCGCATGGCACGGCATGGCACCGGCATGGCACGGCATGGCACCGGCATGGCACGGCATGGCACCGGCATGGCACGGCATGGCACCGGCATGGCACGACATGGCACCGGCATGGCACGGCATGGCTCCGGCATGGCACGGCATGGCACGGCATTGAATGGCATGGAATGGCATGGAATGGCATGGAATGGCATGGAATGGCATGGAATGGCATGGAATGGCATGGAATGGCATGGAATGGCATGGAATGGCATGGAATGGCATGGAATGGCATGGAATGGCATGGAATGGCATGGAATGGCATGGAATGGCATGGAATGGCATGGAATGGCATGGAATGGCATGGAATGGCATGGAATGGCATGGAATGGCATGGAATGGCATGGAATGGCATGGAATGGCATGGAATGGCATGGAATGGCATGGAATGGCATGGAATGACATGGAATGGCATGGAATGGCATGGAATGGCATGGAATGGCATGGAATGGCATGGAATGGCATGGAATGGCATGGAATGGCATGGAATGGCATGGAATGGCATGGAATGGCATGGAATGGCGTGGAATGGCGTGGAATGGCGTGGAATGGCATGGAATGGCATGGCACCGCATGGAATGGCATGGCACCGCATGGAATGGCATGGCACCGGCATGGCACGGCATGGCACCGGCATGGCACGGCATGGCACCGGCATGGCACGGCATGGCACCGGCATGGCACGGCATGGCACCGGCATGGCACGGCATGGCACCGGCATGGCACGGCATGGCACCGGCATGGCACGACATGGCACCGGCATGGCACGGCATGGCACGGCATGGCACCGGCATGGCACCGGCATGGCACCGGCATGGCACGGCATGGCACCGGCATGGCACCGGCATGGCACCGGCATGGCACGGCATGGCACGGCATGGCACGGCATGGCACGGCATTGAATGGCATGGAATGGCATGGAATGGCATGGAATGGCATGGAATGGCATGGAATGGCATGGAATGGCATGGAATGGCATGGAATGGCATGGAATGGCATGGAATGGCATGGAATGGCATGGAATGGCATGGAATGGCATGGAATGGCATGGAATGGCATGGAATGGCATGGAATGGCATGGAATGGCATGGAATGGCATGGAATGGCATGGAATGGCATGGAATGGCATGGAATGGCATGGAATGGCATGGAATGGCATGGAATGGCATGGAATGGCATGGAATGGCATGGAATGGCATGGAATGGCATGGAATGGCATGGAATGGCATGGAATGGCATGGAATGGCATGGAATGGCATGGAATGTCATGGAATGGCATGGAATGGCATGGAATGGCATGGAATGGCACGGAATGGCATGGAATGGCACGGAATGGCATGGAATGGCATGGAATGGCATGGAATGGCATGGAATGGCATGGAATGGCATGGAATGGCATGGAATGGCATGGAATGGCATGGAATGGCATGGAATGGCATGGAATGGCGTGGAATGGCATGGAATGGCATGGAATGGCATGGAATGGCATGGCACCGCATGGAATGGCATGGAATGGCATGGCACCGCATGGCACGGCATGGCACCGGCATGGCACGGCATGGCACCGGCATGGCACGGCATGGCACCGGCATGGCACGGCATGGCACCGGCATGGCACGACATGGCACCGGCATGGCACGGCATGGCTCCGGCATGGCACGGCATGGCACGGCATTGAATGGCATGGAATGGCATGGAATGGCATGGAATGGCATGGAATGGCATGGAATGGCATGGAATGGCATGGAATGGCATGGAATGGCATGGAATGGCATGGAATGGCATGGAATGGCATGGAATGGCATGGAATGGCATGGAATGGCATGGAATGGCATGGAATGGCATGGAATGGCATGGAATGGCATGGAATGGCATGGAATGGCATGGAATGGCATGGAATGGCATGGAATGGCATGGAATGGCATGGAATGGCATGGAATGGCATGGAATGGCATGGAATGGCATGGAATGGCATGGAATGGCATGGAATGGCATGGAATGGCATGGAATGGCATGGAATGGCATGGAATGGCATGGAATGGCATGGAATGGCATGGAATGGCATGGAATGGCATGGAATGGCATGGAATGGCATGGAATGGCATGGAATGGCATGGAATGGCATGGAATGGCATGGAATGGCATGGAATGGCATGGAATGGCATGGAATGGCATGGAATGGCATGGAATGGCATGGAATGGCATGGAATGGCATGGAATGGCATGGAATGGCATGGAATGGCATGGAATGGCATGGAATGGCATGGAATGGCATGGAATGGCATGGAATGGCATGGAATGGCATGGAATGGCATGGAATGGCATGGAATGGCATGGAATGGCATGGAATGGCATGGAATGGCATGGAATGGCATGGAATGGCATGGAATGGCATGGAATGGCGTGGAATGGCATGGAATGGCGTGGAATGGCATGGAATGGCATGGAATGGCATGGCACCGCATGGAATGGCATGGCACCGCATGGAATGGCATGGCACCGCATGGCACGGCATGGCACCGGCATGGCACGACATGGCACCGGCATGGCACGGCATGGCACGGCATGGCACCGGCATGGCACCGGCATGGCACCGGCATGGCACCGGCATGGCACGGCATGGCACCGGCATGGCACCGGCATGGCACCGGCATGGCACGGCATGGCACGGCATGGCACGGCATGGCACGGCATTGAATAGCATGGAATGGCATGGAATGGCATGGAATGGCATGGAATGGCATGGAATGGCATGGAATGGCATGGAATGGCATGGAATGGCATGGAATGGCATGGAATGGCATGGAATGGCATGGAATGGCATGGAATGGCATGGAATGGCATGGAATGGCATGGAATGGCATGGAATGGCATGGAATGGCATGGAATGTCATGGAATGGCATGGAATGGCATGGAATGGCATGGAATGGCATGGAATGGCATGGAATGGCATGGAATGGCATGGAATGGCATGGAATGGCATGGAATGGCATGGAATGGCATGGAATGGCATGGAATGGCATGGAATGGCATGGAATGGCATGGAATGGCATGGAATGGCATGGAATGGCATGGAATGGCATGGAATGGCATGGAATGGCATGGAATGGCATGGAATGGCATGGAATGGCATGGAATGGCATGGAATGGCATGGAATGGCATGGAATGGCATGGAATGGCATGGAATGGCATGGAATGGCATGGAATGGCATGGAATGGCATGGAATGGCATGGAATGGCATGGAATGGCATGGAATGGCATGGAATGGCATGGAATGTCATGGAATGGCATGGAATGGCATGGCACCGCATGGCACGGCATGGCACCGGCATGGCACGGCATGGCACCGGCATGGCACGGCATGGCACCGGCATGGCACGGCATGGCACCGGCATGGCACGGCATGGCACCGGCATGGCACGGCATGGCACCGGCATGGCACGGCATGGCACGGCATGGCACCGGCATGGCACCGGCATGGCACCGGCATGGCACCGGCATGGCACGGCATGGCACCGGCATGGCACCGGCATGGCACCGGCATGGCACGGCATGGCACGGCATGGCACGGCATTGAATGGCATGGAATGGCATGGAATGGCATGGAATGGCATGGAATGGCATGGAATGGCATGGAATGGCATGGAATGGCATGGAATGGCATGGAATGGCATGGAATGGCATGGAATGGCATGGAATGGCATGGAATGGCATGGAATAACATGGAATGGCATGGAATGGCATGGAATGGCATGGAATGGCATGGAATGGCATGGAATGGCATGGAATGGCATGGAATGGCATGGAATGGCATGGAATGGCATGGAATGGCATGGAATGGCATGGAATGGCATGGAATGGCATGGAATGGCATGGAATGGCATGGAATGGCATGGAATGGCATGGAATGGCATGGAATGGCATGGAATGGCATGGAATGGCATGGAATGGCATGGAATGGCATGGAATGGCATGGAATGGCATGGAATGGCATGGAATGGCATGGAATGGCATGGAATGGCATGGAATGGCATGGAATGGCATGGAATGGCATGGAATGGCATGGAATGGCATGGAATGGCATGGAATGGCATGGAATGGCATGGAATGGCATGGAATGGCATGGAATGGCATGGAATGGCATGGAATGGCATGGAATGGCATGGAATGGCATGGAATGGCATGGAATGGCATGGAATGGCATGGAATGGCATGGAATGGCATGGAATGGCATGGAATGGCATGGAATGGCATGGAATGGCATGGAATGGCATGGAATGGCATGGAATGGCATGGAATGGCATGGAATGGCATGGAATGGCATGGAATGGCATGGAATGGCATGGAATGGCATGGAATGGCATGGAATGGCATGGAATGGCATGGAATGGCATGGAATGGCATGGAATGGCATGGAATGGCATGGAATGGCATGGAATGGCATGGAATGGCATGGAATGGCATGGAATGGCATGGAATGGCATGGAATGGCATGGAATGGCATGGAATGGCATGGAATGGCATGGAATGGCATGGAATGGCATGGAATGGCATGGAATGGCATGGAATGGCATGGAATGGCATGGAATGGCATGGAATGGCATGGAATGGCATGGAATGGCATGGAATGTCATGGAATGGCATGGAATGGCATGGAATGTCATGGAATGGCACGGAATGGCACGGAATGGCACGGAATGGCACGGAATGGCACGGAATGGCACGGAATGGCACGGAATGGCACGGAATGGCACGGAATGGCATGGAATGGCACGGAATGGCACGGAATGGCATGGAATGGCACGGAATGGCACGGAATGGCACGGCATGGCACGGCATGGCACGGCATGGCACGGCATGGCACGGCATGGCACGGCATGGCACGGCATGGCACGGCATGGCACGGCATGGCACGGCATGGCACGGAATGGCACGGAATGGCACGGCACGGCACGGCATGGCACGGCACGGCATGGCACGGCATGGCACGGCATGGCACGGCATGGCACGGCATGGCACGGCATGGCACGGCATGGCACGGCATGGCACGGCATGGCACGGCATGGCACGGCATGGCACGGCATGGCACGGCATGACACGGCATGGCACGGCATGGCACGGCATGGCACGGCATGGCACGGCATGGCACGGCATGGCACGGCATGGCACGGCATGGCACGGCATGGCACGGCATGGCACGGCATGGCACGGCATGGCACGGCATGGCACGGCATGGCACGGCATGGCACGGCATGGCACGGCATGGCACGGCATGGCACGGCATGGCACGGCATGGCACGGCATGGCACGGCATGGCACGGCATGGCACGGCATGGCACGGCATGGCACGGCATGGCACGGCATGGCACGGCATGGCACGGCATGGCACGGCATGGCACGGCATGGCACGGCATGGCACGGCATGGCACGGCATGGCACGGCATGGCACGGCATGGCACGGCATGGCACGGCATTGAATGGCATGGAATGGCATGGAATGGCATGGCACCGCATGGCACGGCATGGCACCGGCATGGCACGGCATGGCACGGCATGGCACCGGCATGGCACGGCATGGCACCGGCATGGCACCGGCATGGCACCGGCATGGCACGGCATGGCACGGCATGGCACGGCATGGCACGGCATTGAATGGCATGGAATGGCATGGAATGGCATGGAATGGCATGGAATGGCATGGAATGGCATGGAATGGCATGGAATGGCATGGAATGGCATGGAATGGCATGGAATGGCATGGAATGGCATGGAATGGCATGGAATGGCATGGAATGGCATGGAATGGCATGGAATGGCATGGAATGGCATGGAATGGCATGGAATGGCATGGAATGGCATGGAATGGCATGGAATGGCATGGAATGGCATGGAATGGCATGGAATGGCATGGAATGGCATGGAATGGCATGGAATGGCATGGAATGGCATGGAATGGCATGGAATGGCATGGAATGGCATGGAATGGCATGGAATGGCATGGAATGGCATGGAATGGCATGGAATGGCATGGAATGGCATGGAATGGCATGGAATGGCATGGAATGGCATGGAATGGCATGGAATGGCATGGAATGGCATGGAATGGCATGGAATGGCATGGAATGGCATGGAATGGCATGGAATGGCATGGAATGGCATGGAATGGCATGGAATGGCATGGAATGGCATGGAATGGCATGGAATGGCATGGAATGGCATGGAATGGCATGGAATGGCATGGAATGGCATGGAATGGCATGGAATGGCATGGAATGGCGTGGAATGGCATGGAATGGCATGGAATGGCATGGAATGGCATGGCACCGCATGGAATGGCATGGAATGGCATGGCACCGCATGGCACGGCATGGCACCGGCATGGCACGGCATGGCACCGGCATGGCACCGGCATGGCACGGCATGGCACCGGCATGGCACGACATGGCACCGGCATGGCACGGCATGGCTCCGGCATGGCACGGCATGGCACGGCATTGAATGGCATGGAATGGCATGGAATGGCATGGAATGGCATGGAATGGCATGGAATGGCATGGAATGGCATGGAATGGCATGGAATGGCATGGAATGGCATGGAATGGCATGGAATGGCATGGAATGGCATGGAATGGCATGGAATGGCATGGAATGGCATGGAATGGCATGGAATGGCATGGAATGGCATGGAATGGCATGGAATGGCATGGAATGGCATGGAATGGCATGGAATGGCATGGAATGGCATGGAATGGCATGGAATGGCATGGAATGGCATGGAATGGCATGGAATGGCATGGAATGGCATGGAATGGCATGGAATGGCATGGAATGGCATGGAATGGCATGGAATGGCATGGAATGGCATGGAATGGCATGGAATGGCGTGGAATGGCATGGAATGGCGTGGAATGGCATGGAATGGCATGGAATGGCATGGCACCGCATGGAATGGCATGGCACCGCATGGAATGGCATGGCACCGCATGGCACGGCATGGCACCGGCATGGCACGACATGGCACCGGCATGGCACGGCATGGCACGGCATGGCACCGGCATGGCACCGGCATGGCACCGGCATGGCACCGGCATGGCACGGCATGGCACCGGCATGGCACCGGCATGGCACCGGCATGGCACGGCATGGCACGGCATGGCACGGCATGGCACGGCATGGCACGGCATTGAATAGCATGGAATGGCATGGAATGGCATGGAATGGCATGGAATGGCATGGAATGGCATGGAATGGCATGGAATGGCATGGAATGGCATGGAATGGCATGGAATGGCATGGAATGGCATGGAATGGCATGGAATGGCATGGAATGGCATGGAATGGCATGGAATGGCATGGAATGGCATGGAATGGCATGGAATGTCATGGAATGGCATGGAATGGCATGGAATGGCATGGAATGGCATGGAATGGCATGGAATGGCATGGAATGGCATGGAATGGCATGGAATGGCATGGAATGGCATGGAATGGCATGGAATGGCATGGAATGGCATGGAATGGCATGGAATGGCATGGAATGGCATGGAATGGCATGGAATGGCATGGAATGGCATGGAATGGCATGGAATGGCATGGAATGGCATGGAATGGCATGGAATGGCATGGAATGGCATGGAATGGCATGGAATGGCATGGAATGGCATGGAATGGCATGGAATGGCATGGAATGGCATGGAATGGCATGGAATGGCATGGAATGGCATGGAATGTCATGGAATGGCATGGAATGGCATGGCACCGCATGGCACGGCATGGCACCGGCATGGCACGGCATGGCACCGGCATGGCACGGCATGGCACCGGCATGGCACGGCATGGCACCGGCATGGCACGGCATGGCACCGGCATGGCACGGCATGGCACCGGCATGGCACGGCATGGCACGGCATGGCACCGGCATGGCACCGGCATGGCACCGGCATGGCACGGCATGGCACCGGCATGGCACCGGCATGGCACCGGCATGGCACGGCATGGCACGGCATGGCACGGCATTGAATGGCATGGAATGGCATGGAATGGCATGGAATGGCATGGAATGGCATGGAATGGCATGGAATGGCATGGAATGGCATGGAATGGCATGGAATGGCATGGAATGGCATGGAATGGCATGGAATGGCATGGAATGGCATGGAATGGCATGGAATGGCATGGAATGGCATGGAATGGCATGGAATGGCATGGAATGGCATGGAATGGCATGGAATGGCATGGAATGGCATGGAATGGCATGGAATGGCATGGAATGGCATGGAATGGCATGGAATGGCATGGAATGGCATGGAATGGCATGGAATGGCATGGAATGGCATGGAATGGCATGGAATGGCATGGAATGGCATGGAATGGCATGGAATGGCATGGAATGGCATGGAATGGCATGGAATGGCATGGAATGGCATGGAATGGCATGGAATGGCATGGAATGGCATGGAATGGCATGGAATGGCATGGAATGGCATGGAATGGCATGGAATGGCATGGAATGGCATGGAATGGCATGGAATGGCATGGAATGGCATGGAATGGCATGGAATGGCATGGAATGGCATGGAATGGCATGGAATGGCATGGAATGGCATGGAATGGCATGGAATGGCATGGAATGGCATGGAATGGCATGGAATGGCATGGAATGGCATGGAATGGCATGGAATGGCATGGAATGGCATGGAATGGCATGGAATGGCATGGAATGGCATGGAATGGCATGGAATGGCATGGAATGGCATGGAATGGCATGGAATGGCATGGAATGGCATGGAATGGCATGGAATGGCATGGAATGGCATGGAATGGCATGGAATGGCATGGAATGGCATGGAATGGCATGGAATGGCATGGAATGGCATGGAATGGCATGGAATGGCATGGAATGGCATGGAATGGCATGGAATGGCATGGAATGGCAAGGAATGGCATGGAATGGCATGGAATGGCATGGAATGGCATGGAATGGCATGGAATGGCATGGAATGGCATGGAATGGCATGGAATGGCATGGAATGGCATGGAATGGCATGGAATGGCATGGAATGGCATGGAATGGCATGGAATGGCATGGAATGGCATGGAATGGCATGGAATGGCATGGAATGGCATGGAATGGCATGGAATGGCATGGAATGGCATGGAATGGCATGGAATGGCATGGAATGGCATGGAATGTCATGGAATGGCATGGAATGGCATGGAATGTCATGGAATGGCACGGAATGGCACGGAATGGCACGGAATGGCACGGAATGGCACGGAATGGCACGGAATGGCACGGAATGGCACGGAATGGCACGGAATGGCACGGAATGGCATGGAATGGCACGGAATGGCACGGAATGGCATGGAATGGCACGGAATGGCACGGAATGGCACGGCATGGCACGGCATGGCACGGCATGGCACGGCATGGCACGGCATGGCACGGCATGGCACGGCATGGCACGGCATGGCACGGCATGGCACGGCATGGCACGGCATGGCACGGCATGGCACGGAATGGCACGGAATGGCACGGCATGGCACGGCATGGCACGGCACGGCATGGCACGGCATGGCACGGCATGGCACGGCATGGCACGGCATGGCACGGCATGGCACGGCATGGCACGGCATGGCACGGCATGGCACGGCATGGCACGGCATGGCACGGCATGGCACGGCATGACACGGCATGGCACGGCATGGCACGGCATGGCACGGCATGGCACGGCATGGCACGGCATGGCACGGCATGGCACGGCATGGCACGGCATGGCACGGCATGGCACGGCATGGCACGGCATGGCACGGCATGGCACGGCATGGCACGGCATGGCACGGCATGGCACGGCATGGCACGGCATGGCACGGCATGGCACGGCATGGCACGGCATGGCACGGCATTGAATGGCATGGCACGGCATTGAATGGCATGGAATGGCATGGAATGGCATGGAATGGCATGGAATGGCATGGAATGGCATGGAATGGCATGGCACCGCATGGCACGGCATGGCACCGGCATGGCACGGCATGGCACGGCATGGCACCGGCATGGCACGGCATGGCACGGCATGGCACGGCATGGCACGGCATGGCACGGCATGGCACGGCATTGAATGGCATGGAATGGCATGGAATGGCATGGAATGGCATGGAATGGCATGGAATGGCATGGAATGGCATGGAATGGCATGGAATGGCATGGAATGGCATGGAATGGCATGGAATGGCATGGAATGGCATGGAATGGCATGGAATGGCATGGAATGGCATGGAATGGCATGGAATGGCATGGAATGGCATGGAATGGCATGGAATGGCATGGAATGGCATGGAATGGCATGG
The DNA here is from genome assembly GCA_963971235.1 of Cryptus armator. Lineage (NCBI taxonomy): Eukaryota > Metazoa > Arthropoda > Insecta > Hymenoptera > Ichneumonidae > Cryptus > Cryptus armator. The sequence goes on along the minus strand of CAXARG010000108.1, from coordinate 59,369 downwards.
AATGGCATGGAATGGCATGGAATGGCATGGAATGGCATGGAATGGCATGGAATGGCATGGAATGGCATGGAATGGCATGGAATGGCATGGAATGGCATGGAATGGCATGGAATGGCATGGAATGGCATGGAATGGCATGGAATGGCATGGAATGGCATGGAATGGCATGGAATGGCATGGAATGGCATGGAATGGCATGGAATGGCATGGAATGGCATGGAATGGCATGGAATGGCATGGAATGGCATGGAATGGCATGGAATGGCATGGAATGGCATGGAATGGCGTGGAATGGCATGGAATGGCATGGAATGGCATGGAATGGCATGGAATGGCATGGCACCGCATGGAATGGCATGGAATGGCATGGCACCGCATGGCACCGGCATGGCACGGCATGGCACCGGCATGGCACCGGCATGGCACGGCATGGCACCGGCATGGCACGACATGGCACCGGCATGGCACGACATGGCACCGGCATGGCACGGCATGGCTCCGGCATGGCACGGCATGGCACGGCATTGAATGGCATGGAATGGCATGGAATGGCATGGAATGGCATGGAATGGCATGGAATGGCATGGAATGGCATGGAATGGCATGGAATGGCATGGAATGGCATGGAATGGCATGGAATGGCATGGAATGGCATGGAATGGCATGGAATGGCATGGAATGGCATGGAATGGCATGGAATGGCATGGAATGGCATGGAATGGCATGGAATGGCATGGAATGGCATGGAATGGCATGGAATGGCATGGAATGACATGGAATGGCATGGAATGGCATGGAATGGCATGGAATGGCATGGAATGGCATGGAATGGCATGGAATGGCATGGAATGGCATGGAATGGCATGGAATGGCATGGAATGGCATGGAATGGCATGGAATGGCATGGAATGGCATGGAATGGCATGGAATGGCATGGAATGGCGTGGAATGGCATGGAATGGCGTGGAATGGCATGGAATGGCATGGAATGGCATGGCACCGCATGGAATGGCATGGCACCGCATGGAATGGCATGGCACCGCATGGCACGGCATGGCACCGGCATGGCACGACATGGCACCGGCATGGCACGGCATGGCACGGCATGGCACCGGCATGGCACCGGCATGGCACCGGCATGGCACGGCATGGCACCGGCATGGCACCGGCATGGCACCGGCATGGCACGGCATGGCACGGCATGGCACGGCATGGCACGGCATTGAATAGCATGGAATGGCATGGAATGGCATGGAATGGCATGGAATGGCATGGAATGGCATGGAATGGCATGGAATGGCATGGAATGGCATGGAATGGCATGGAATGGCATGGAATGGCATGGAATGGCATGGAATGGCATGGAATGGCATGGAATGGCATGGAATGGCATGGAATGGCATGGAATGGCATGGAATGGCATGGAATGGCATGGAATGGCATGGAATGGCATGGAATGGCATGGAATGGCATGGAATGGCATGGAATGGCATGGAATGGCATGGAATGGCATGGAATGGCATGGAATGGCATGGAATGGCATGGAATGGCATGGAATGGCATGGAATGGCATGGAATGGCATGGAATGGCATGGAATGGCATGGAATGGCATGGAATGGCATGGAATGGCATGGAATGGCATGGAATGGCATGGAATGGCATGGAATGGCATGGAATGGCATGGAATGGCATGGAATGGCATGGAATGGTATGGAATGGCATGGAATGGCATGGAATGGCATGGAATGGCATGGAATGGCATGGAATGTCATGGAATGGCATGGAATGGCATGGCACCGCATGGCACGGCATGGCACCGGCATGGCACGGCATGGCACCGGCATGGCACGGCATGGCACCGGCATGGCACGGCATGGCACCGGCATGGCACGGCATGGCACCGGCATGGCACGGCATGGCACCGGCATGGCACGGCATGGCACGGCATGGCACCGGCATGGCACCGGCATGGCACCGGCATGGCACGGCATGGCACCGGCATGGCACCGGCATGGCACCGGCATGGCACGGCATGGCACGGCATGGCACGGCATGGCACGGCATTGAATGGCATGGAATGGCATGGAATGGCATGGAATGGCATGGAATGGCATGGAATGGCATGGAATGGCATGGAATGGCATGGAATGGCATGGAATGGCATGGAATGGCATGGAATGGCATGGAATGGCATGGAATGGCATGGAATGGCATGGAATGGCATGGAATGGCATGGAATGGCATGGAATGGCATGGAATGGCATGGAATGGCATGGAATGGCATGGAATGGCATGGAATGGCATGGAATGGCATGGAATGGCATGGAATGGCATGGAATGGCATGGAATGGCATGGAATGGCATGGAATGGCATGGAATGGCATGGAATGGCATGGAATGGCATGGAATGGCATGGAATGGCATGGAATGGCATGGAATGGCATGGAATGGCATGGAATGGCATGGAATGGCATGGAATGGCATGGAATGGCATGGAATGGCATGGAATGGCATGGAATGGCATGGAATGGCATGGAATGGCATGGAATGGCATGGAATGGCATGGAATGGCATGGAATGGCATGGAATGGCATGGAATGGCATGGAATGGCATGGAATGGCATGGAATGGCATGGAATGGCATGGAATGGCATGGAATGGCATGGAATGGCATGGAATGGCATGGAATGGCATGGAATGGCATGGAATGGCATGGAATGGCATGGAATGGCATGGAATGGCATGGAATGGCATGGAATGGCATGGAATGGCATGGAATGGCATGGAATGGCATGGAATGGCATGGAATGGCATGGAATGGCATGGAATGGCATGGAATGGCATGGAATGGCATGGAATGGCATGGAATGGCATGGAATGGCATGGAATGGCATGGAATGGCATGGAATGGCATGGAATGGCATGGAATGGCATGGAATGGCATGGAATGGCATGGAATGGCATGGAATGGCATGGAATGGCATGGAATGGCATGGAATGGCATGGAATGGCATGGAATGGCATGGAATGGCATGGAATGGCATGGAATGGCATGGAATGGCATGGAATGGCATGGAATGGCATGGAATGGCATGGAATGGCAAGGAATAGCATGGAATGGCATGGAATGGCATGGAATGGCATGGAATGGCATGGAATGGCATGGAATGGCATGGAATGGCATGGAATGGCATGGAATGGCATGGAATGGCATGGAATGGCATGGAATGGCATGGAATGGCATGGAATGGCATGGAATGGCATGGAATGGCATGGAATGGCATGGAATGGCATGGAATGGCATGGAATGGCATGGAATGGCATGGAATGGCATGGAATGGCATGGAATGGCATGGAATGGCATGGAATGGCATGGAATGGCATGGAATGGCATGGAATGGCATGGAATGGCATGGAATGGCATGGAATGGCATGGAATGGCATGGAATGGCATGGAATGGCATGGAATGGCATGGAATGGCATGGAATGGCATGGAATGGCATGGAATGGCATGGAATGGCATGGAATGGCATGGAATGGCATGGAATGGCATGGAATGGCATGGAATGGCATGGAATGGCATGGAATGGCATGGAATGGCATGGAATGGCATGGAATGGCATGGAATGGCATGGAATGGCATGGAATGGCATGGAATGGCATGGAATGGCATGGAATGGCATGGAATGGCATGGAATGGCATGGAATGGCATGGAATGGCATGGAATGGCATGGAATGGCATGGAATGGCATGGAATGGCATGGAATGGCATGGAATGGCATGGAATGGCATGGAATGGCATGGAATGGCATGGAATGGCATGGAATGGCATGGAATGGCATGGAATGGCATGGAATGGCATGGAATGGCATGGAATGGCATGGAATGGCATGGAATGGCATGGAATGGCATGGAATGGCATGGAATGGCATGGAATGGCATGGAATGGCATGGAATGGCATGGAATGGCATGGAATGGCATGGAATGGCATGGAATGGCATGGAATGGCATGGAATGGCATGGAATGGCATGGAATGGCATGGAATGGCATGGAATGGCATGGAATGGCATGGAATGGCATGGAATGGCATGGAATGGCATGGAATGGCATGGAATGGCATGGAATGGCATGGAATGGCATGGAATGGCATGGAATGGCATGGAATGGCATGGAATGGCATGGCACGGCATGGCACCGGCATGGCACGGCATGGCACCGGCATGGCACGGCATGGCACGGCATGGCACCGGCATGGCACGGCATGGCACCGGCATGGCACGGCATGGCACCGGCATGGCACGGCATGGCACGGCATGGCACGGTATGGCACCGGCATGGCACGACATGGCACCGGCATGGCACGGCATGGCACGGCATGGCACCGGCATGGCACGGCATGGCACCGGCATGGCACGGCATGGCACCGGCATGGCACGGCATGGCACGGCATGGCACGGCATGGCACGGCATGGCACCGGCATGGCACGGCATGGCACCGGCATGGCACGGCATGGCACCGGCATGGCACGGCATGGCACCGGCATGGCACGGCATGGCACCGGCATGGCACGGCATGGCACCGGCATGGCACGGCATGGCACCGGCATGGCACGGCATGGCACCGGCATGGCACGGCATGGCACCGGCATGGCACGGCATGGCACCGGCATGGCACGGCATGGCACCGGCATGGCACGGCATGGCACGGCATGGCACCGGCATGGCACGGCATGGCACCGGCATGGCACGGCATGGCACCGGCATGGCACGGCATGGAATGGCATGGAATGGCATGGAATGGCATGGAATGGCATGGAATGGCATGGAATGGCATGGAATGGCATGGAATGGCATGGAATGGCATGGAATGGCATGGAATGGCATGGAATGGCATGGAATGGCATGGAATGGCATGGAATGGCATGGAATGGCATGGAATGGCATGGAATGGCATGGAATGGCATGGAATGGCATGGAATGGCATGGAATGGCATGGAATGGCATGGAATGGCATGGAATGGCATGGAATGGCATGGAATGGCATGGAATGGCATGGAATGGCATGGAATGGCATGGAATGGCATGGAATGGCATGGAATGGCATGGAATGGCATGGAATGGCATGGAATGGCATGGAATGGCATGGAATGGCATGGAATGGCATGGAATGGCATGGAATGGCATGGAATGGCATGGAATGGCGTGGAATGGCATGGAATGGCATGGAATGGCATGGAATGGCATGGAATGGCATGGCACCGCATGGAATGGCATGGAATGGCATGGCACCGCATGGCACGGCATGGCACCGGCATGGCACGGCATGGCACCGGCATGGCACGGCATGGCACCGGCATGGCACGGCATGGCACCGGCATGGCACGACATGGCACCGGCATGGCACGGCATGGCTCCGGCATGGCACGGCATGGCACGGCATTGAATGGCATGGAATGGCATGGAATGGCATGGAATGGCATGGAATGGCATGGAATGGCATGGAATGGCACCGGCATGGCACGGCATGGCACCGGCATGGCACGGCATGGCACCGGCATGGCACGGCATGGCACCGGCATGGCACGACATGGCACCGGCATGGCACGGCATGGCTCCGGCATGGCACGGCATGGCACGGCATTGAATGGCATGGAATGGCATGGAATGGCATGGAATGGCATGGAATGGCATGGAATGGCATGGAATGACATGGAATGGCATGGAATGGCATGGAATGGCATGGAATGGCATGGAATGGCATGGAATGGCATGGAATGGCATGGAATGGCATGGAATGGCATGGAATGGCATGGAATGGCATGGAATGGCATGGAATGGCATGGAATGGCATGGAATGGCATGGAATGGCATGGAATGGCATGGAATGGCATGGAATGGCATGGAATGGCATGGAATGGCATGGAATGGCATGGAATGGCATGGAATGGCATGGAATGGCATGGAATGGCATGGAATGGCATGGAATGGCATGGAATGGCATGGAATGGCATGGAATGGCATGGAATGGCATGGAATGGCATGGAATGGCATGGAATGGCATGGAATGGCATGGAATGGCATGGAATGGCATGGAATGGCATGGAATGGCATGGAATGGCATGGAATGGCATGGAATGGCATGGAATGGCATGGAATGGCATGGAATGGCATGGAATGGCATGGAATGGCATGGAATGGCATGGAATGGCATGGAATGGCATGGAATGGCATGGAATGGCATGGAATGGCATGGAATGGCATGGAATGGCATGGAATGGCATGGAATGGCATGGAATGGCATGGAATGGCATGGAATGGCATGGAATGGCATGGAATGGCATGGAATGGCATGGAATGGCATGGAATGGCATGGAATGGCATGGAATGGCATGGAATGGCATGGAATGGCATGGAATGGCATGGAATGGCATGGAATGGCATGGAATGGCATGGAATGGCATGGAATGGCATGGAATGGCATGGAATGGCATGGAATGGCATGGAATGGCATGGAATGGCATGGAATGGCATGGAATGGCATGGAATGGCATGGCACGGCATGGCACCGGCATGGCACGGCATGGCACGGCATGGCACCGGCATGGCACGGCATGGCACCGGCATGGCACGGCATGGCACGGCATGGCACGGTATGGCACCGGCATGGCACGACATGGCACCGGCATGGCACGGCATGGCACGGCATGGCACCGGCATGGCACGGCATGGCACCGGCATGGCACGGCATGGCACCGGCATGGCACGGCATGGCACGGCATGGCACGGCATGGCACGGCATGGCACCGGCATGGCACGGCATGGCACCGGCATGGCACGGCATGGCACCGGCATGGCACGGCATGGCACCGGCATGGCACGGCATGGCACCGGCATGGCACGGCATGGCACCGGCATGGCACGGCATGGCACCGGCATGGCACGGCATGGCACCGGCATGGCACGGCATGGCACCGGCATGGCACGGCATGGCACGGCATGGCACCGGCATGGCACGGCATGGCACCGGCATGGCACGGCATGGCACCGGCATGGCACGGCATGGAATGGCATGGAATGGCATGGAATGGCATGGAATGGCATGGAATGGCATGGAATGGCATGGAATGGCATGGAATGGCATGGAATGGCATGGAATGGCATGGAATGGCATGGAATGGCATGGAATGGCATGGAATGGCATGGAATGGCATGGAATGGCATGGAATGGCATGGAATGGCATGGAATGGCATGGAATGGCATGGAATGGCATGGAATGGCATGGAATGGCATGGAATGGCATGGAATGGCATGGAATGGCATGGAATGGCATGGAATGGCATGGAATGGCATGGAATGGCATGGAATGGCATGGAATGGCATGGAATGGCATGGAATGGCATGGAATGGCATGGAATGGCATGGAATGGCATGGAATGGCATGGAATGGCATGGAATGGCATGGAATGGCATGGAATGGCATGGAATGGCATGGAATGGCATGGAATGGCATGGAATGGCATGGAATGGCATGGAATGGCATGGAATGGCGTGGAATGGCATGGAATGGCATGGAATGGCATGGAATGGCATGGAATGGCATGGCACCGCATGGAATGGCATGGAATGGCATGGCACCGCATGGCACGGCATGGCACCGGCATGGCACGGCATGGCACCGGCATGGCACGGCATGGCACCGGCATGGCACGGCATGGCACCGGCATGGCACGACATGGCACCGGCATGGCACGGCATGGCTCCGGCATGGCACGGCATGGCACGGCATTGAATGGCATGGAATGGCATGGAATGGCATGGAATGGCATGGAATGGCATGGAATGGCATGGAATGGCATGGAATGGCATGGAATGGCATGGAATGGCATGGAATGGCATGGAATGGCATGGAATGGCATGGAATGGCATGGAATGGCATGGAATGGCATGGAATGGCATGGAATGGCATGGAATGGCATGGAATGGCATGGAATGGCATGGAATGGCATGGAATGGCATGGAATGGCATGGAATGGCATGGAATGGCATGGAATGGCATGGAATGGCATGGAATGGCATGGAATGGCATGGAATGGCATGGAATGGCATGGAATGGCATGGAATGGCATGGAATGGCATGGAATGGCATGGAATGGCATGGAATGGCATGGAATGACATGGAATGGCATGGAATGGCATGGAATGGCATGGAATGGCATGGAATGGCATGGAATGGCGTGGAATGGCATGGAATGGCATGGAATGGCATGGAATGGCATGGAATGGCATGGCACCGCATGGAATGGCATGGAATGGCATGGCACCGCATGGCACGGCATGGCACCGGCATGGCACGGCATGGCACCGGCATGGCACGGCATGGCACCGGCATGGCACGGCATGGCACCGGCATGGCACGACATGGCACCGGCATGGCACGGCATGGCTCCGGCATGGCACGGCATGGCACGGCATTGAATGGCATGGAATGGCATGGAATGGCATGGAATGGCATGGAATGGCATGGAATGGCATGGAATGGCATGGAATGGCATGGAATGGCATGGAATGGCATGGAATGGCATGGAATGGCATGGAATGGCATGGAATGGCATGGAATGGCATGGAATGGCATGGAATGTCATGGAATGGCATGGAATGGCATGGAATGGCATGGAATGGCACGGAATGGCACGGAATGGCACGGAATGGCACGGAATGGCACGGAATGGCACGGAATGGCACGGAATGGCACGGAATGGCACGGCATGGCACGGCATGGCACGGCATGGCACGGCATGGCACGGCATGGCACGGCATGGCACGGCATGGCACGGCATGGCACGGCATGGCACGGCATGGCACGGCATGGCACGGCATGGCACGGCATGGCACGGCATGGCACGGCATGGTACGGCATGGCACGGCATGGCACGGCATGGCACGGCATGGCACGGCATGGCACGGCATGGCACCGGCATGGCACGGCATGGCACCGGCATGGCACGGCATGGCACCGGCATGGCACGGCATGGCACGGCATGGCACGGCATGGCACGGCATGGCACCGGCATGGCACGGCATGGCACCGGCATGGCACGGCATGGCACCGGCATGGCACGGCATGGCACCGGCATGGCACGGCATGGCACCGGCATGGCACCGGCATGGCACGGCATGGCACCGGCATGGCACGGCATGGCACCGGCATGGCACGGCATGGCACGGCATGGCACGGCATGGCACGGCATGGCACGGCATGGCACGGCATGGCACGGCATGGCACGGCATGGCACGGCATGGCACGGCATGGCACGGCATGGCACGGCATGGCACGGCATGGCACGGCATGGCACGGCATGGCACGGCATTGAATGGCATGGAATGGCATGGAATGGCATGGAATGGCATGGAATGGCATGGAATGGCATGGAATGGCATGGAATGGCATGGAATGGCATGGAATGGCATGGAATGGCATGGAATGGCATGGAATGGCATGGAATGGCATGGAATGGCATGGAATGGCATGGCACCGCATGGCACGGCATGGCACCGGCATGGCACGGCATGGCACGGCATGGCACCGGCATGGCACGGCATGGCACCGGCATGGCACCGGCATGGCACCGGCATGGCACGGCATGGCACGGCATGGCACGGCATGGCACGGCATGGCACGGCATTGAATGGCATGGAATGGCATGGAATGGCATGGAATGGCATGGAATGGCATGGAATGGCATGGAATGGCATGGAATGGCATGGAATGGCATGGAATGGCATGGAATGGCGTGGAATGGCATGGAATGGCATGGAATGGCATGGAATGGCATGGAATGGCATGGCACCGCATGGAATGGCATGGAATGGCATGGCACCGCATGGCACGGCATGGCACCGGCATGGCACGGCATGGCACCGGCATGGCACCGGCATGGCACGGCATGGCACCGGCATGGCACGACATGGCACCGGCATGGCACGGCATGGCTCCGGCATGGCACGGCATGGCACGGCATTGAATGGCATGGAATGGCATGGAATGGCATGGAATGGCATGGAATGGCATGGAATGGCATGGAATGGCATGGAATGGCATGGAATGGCATGGAATGGCATGGAATGGCATGGAATGGCATGGAATGGCATGGAATGGCATGGAATGGCATGGAATGGCATGGAATGGCATGGAATGGCATGGAATGGCATGGAATGACATGGAATGGCATGGAATGGCATGGAATGGCATGGAATGGCATGGAATGGCATGGAATGGCATGGAATGGCATGGAATGGCATGGAATGGCGTGGAATGGCATGGAATGGCGTGGAATGGCATGGAATGGCATGGCACCGCATGGAATGGCATGGCACCGCATGGAATGGCATGGCACCGCATGGCACGGCATGGCACCGGCATGGCACGACATGGCACCGGCATGGCACGGCATGGCACGGCATGGCACCGGCATGGCACCGGCATGGCACCGGCATGGCACGGCATGGCACCGGCATGGCACCGGCATGGCACCGGCATGGCACGGCATGGCACGGCATGGCACGGCATGGCACGGCATTGAATAGCATGGAATGGCATGGAATGGCATGGAATGGCATGGAATGGCATGGAATGGCATGGAATGGCATGGAATGGCATGGAATGGCATGGAATGGCATGGAATGGCATGGAATGGCATGGAATGGCATGGAATGGCATGGAATGGCATGGAATGGCATGGAATGGCATGGAATGGCATGGAATGGCATGGAATGGCATGGAATGGCATGGCACCGCATGGCACGGCATGGCACCGGCATGGCACGGCATGGCACGGCATGGCACGGCATGGCACCGGCATGGCACGGCATGGCACCGGCATGGCACCGGCATGGCACCGGCATGGCACGTCATGGCACGGCATGGCACGGCATGGCACGGCATGGCACGGCATGGCACGGCATTGAATGGCATGGAATGGCATGGAATGGCATGGAATGGCATGGAATGGCATGGAATGGCATGGAATGGCATGGAATGGCATGGAATGGCATGGAATGGCATGGAATGGCGTGGAATGGCATGGAATGGCATGGAATGGCATGGAATGGCATGGAATGGCATGGAATGGCATGGCACCGCATGGAATGGCATGGAATGGCATGGCACCGGCATGGCACGGCATGGCACCGGCATGGCACCGGCATGGCACGGCATGGCACCGGCATGGCACGACATGGCACCGGCATGGCACGGCATGGCTCCGGCATGGCACGGCATGGCACGGCATTGAATGGCATGGAATGGCATGGAATGGCATGGAATGGCATGGAATGGCATGGAATGGCATGGAATGGCATGGAATGGCATGGAATGGCATGGAATGGCATGGAATGGCATGGAATGGCATGGAATGGCATGGAATGGCATGGAATGGCATGGAATGGCATGGAATGGCATGGAATGGCATGGAATGGCATGGAATGGCATGGAATGGCATGGAATGGCATGGAATGGCATGGAATGGCATGGAATGGCATGGAATGGCATGGAATGGCATGGAATGGCATGGAATGACATGGAATGGCATGGAATGGCATGGAATGGCATGGAATGGCATGGAATGGCATGGAATGGCATGGAATGGCATGGAATGGCATGGAATGGCATGGAATGGCATGGAATGGCATGGAATGGCATGGAATGGCATGGAATGGCGTGGAATGGCATGGAATGGCGTGGAATGGCATGGAATGGCGTGGAATGGCATGGCACCGCATGGAATGGCATGGCACCGCATGGAATGGCATGGCACCGCATGGCACGGCATGGCACCGGCATGGCACGGCATGGCACCGGCATGGCACGGCATGGCACCGGCATGGCACGGCATGGCACCGGCATGGCACGGCATGGCACCGGCATGGCACGACATGGCACCGGCATGGCACGGCATGGCACGGCATGGCACCGGCATGGCACCGGCATGGCACCGGCATGGCACGGCATGGCACCGGCATGGCACCGGCATGGCACCGGCATGGCACGGCATGGCACGGCATGGCACGGCATGGCACGGCATTGAATGGCATGGAATGGCATGGAATGGCATGGAATGGCATGGAATGGCATGGAATGGCATGGAATGGCATGGAATGGCATGGAATGGCATGGAATGGCATGGAATGGCATGGAATGGCATGGAATGGCATGGAATGGCATGGAATGGCATGGAATGGCATGGAATGGCATGGAATGGCATGGAATGGCATGGAATGGCATGGAATGGCATGGAATGGCATGGAATGGCATGGAATGGCATGGAATGGCATGGAATGTCATGGAATGGCATGGAATGGCATGGAATGGCATGGAATGGCATGGAATGGCATGGAATGGCATGGAATGGCATGGAATGGCATGGAATGGCATGGAATGGCATGGAATGGCATGGAATGGCATGGAATGGCATGGAATGGCATGGAATGGCATGGAATGGCATGGAATGGCATGGAATGGCATGGAATGGCATGGAATGACATGGAATGGCATGGAATGGCATGGAATGGCATGGAATGGCATGGAATGGCATGGAATGGCATGGAATGTCATGGAATGGCATGGAATGGCATGGAATGGCATGGAATGGCATGGAATGGCATGGAATGGCATGGAATGGCATGGAATGGCATGGAATGGCATGGAATGGCATGGAATGGCATGGAATGGCATGGAATGGCATGGAATGGCATGGAATGGCATGGAATGGCATGGAATGGCATGGAATGGCATGGAATGGCATGGAATGGCATGGAATGGCATGGAATGGCATGGAATGGCATGGAATGGCATGGAATGGCATGGAATGGCATGGAATGGCATGGAATGTCATGGAATGGCATGGAATGGCATGGAATGGCATGGCACGGCATGGCACGGCATGGCACGGCATGGCACGGCATGGCACGGCATGGCACGGCATGGCACGGCATGGCACGGCATGGCACGGCATTGAATGGCATGGAATGGCATGGAATGGCATGGAATGGCATGGAATGGCATGGAATGGCATGGAATGGCATGGAATGGCATGGAATGGCATGGAATGTCATGGAATGGCATGGAATGGCATGGAATGGCATGGAATGGCATGGAATGGCATGGAATGGCATGGAATGGCATGGAATGGCATGGAATGGCATGGAATGGCATGGAATGGCATGGAATGGCATGGAATGGCATGGAATGGCATGGAATGGCATGGAATGGCATGGAATGGCATGGAATGGCATGGAATGGCATGGAATGGCATGGAATGGCATGGAATGGCATGGAATGGCATGGAATGGCATGGAATGGCATGGAATGGCATGGAATGGCATGGAATGGCATGGAATGGCATGGAATGGCATGGAATGGCATGGAATGGCATGGAATGGCATGGAATGGCATGGAATGGCATGGAATGGCATGGAATGGCATGGAATGGCATGGAATGGCATGGAATGGCATGGAATGGCATGGAATGGCATGGAATGGCATGGAATGGCATGGAATGGCATGGAATGGCATGGAATGGCATGGAATGGCGTGGAATGGCATGGAATGGCGTGGAATGGCATGGAATGGCATGGAATGGCATGGAATGGCATGGCACCGCATGGCACCGCATGGAATGGCATGGCACCGCATGGAATGGCATGGCACCGCATGGCACGGCATGGCACCGGCATGGCACGGCATGGCACCGGCATGGCACGGCATGGCACGGCATGGCACCGGCATGGCACGGCATGGCACCGGCATGGCACGGCATGGCACCGGCATGGCACGGCATGGCACCGGCATGGCACGGCATGGCACCGGCATGGCACGGCATGGCACCGGCATGGCACCGGCATGGCACGGCATGGCACCGGCATGGCACGGCATGGCACGGCATGGCACGGCATGGCACGGCATGGCACGGCATGGCACGGCATTGAATGGCATGGAATGGCATGGAATGGCATGGAATGGCATGGAATGGCATGGAATGGCATGGAATGGCATGGAATGGCATGGAATGGCATGGAATGGCATGGAATGGCATGGAATGGCATGGAATGGCATGGAATGGCATGGAATGGCATGGAATGGCATGGAATGGCATGGAATGGCATGGAATGGCATGGAATGGCATGGAATGGCATGGCACCGCATGGCACGGCATGGCACCGGCATGGCACGGCATGGCACGGCATGGCACCGGCATGGCACGGCATGGCACCGGCATGGCACCGGCATGGCACCGGCATGGCACGGCATGGCACGGCATGGCACGGCATGGCACGGCATTGAATGGCATGGAATGGCATGGAATGGCATGGAATGGCATGGAATGGCATGGAATGGCATGGAATGGCATGGAATGGCATGGAATGGCATGGAATGGCATGGAATGGCATGGAATGGCATGGAATGGCATGGAATGGCATGGAATGGCATGGAATGGCATGGAATGGCATGGAATGGCATGGAATGGCATGGAATGGCATGGAATGGCATGGAATGGCATGGAATGGCATGGAATGGCATGGAATGGCATGGAATGGCATGGAATGGCATGGAATGGCATGGAATGGCATGGAATGGCATGGAATGGCATGGAATGGCATGGAATGGCATGGAATGGCATGGAATGGCATGGAATGGCATGGAATGGCATGGAATGGCATGGAATGGCATGGAATGGCATGGAATGGCATGGAATGGCATGGAATGGCATGGAATGGCATGGAATGGCATGGAATGGCATGGAATGGCATGGAATGGCATGGAATGGCATGGAATGGCGTGGAATGGCATGGAATGGCATGGAATGGCATGGAATGGCATGGAATGGCATGGAATGGCATGGCACCGCATGGAATGGCATGGAATGGCATGGCACCGCATGGCACGGCATGGCACCGGCATGGCACGGCATGGCACCGGCATGGCACCGGCATGGCACGGCATGGCACCGGCATGGCACGACATGGCACCGGCATGGCACGGCATGGCTCCGGCATGGCACGGCATGGCACGGCATTGAATGGCATGGAATGGCATGGAATGGCATGGAATGGCATGGAATGGCATGGAATGGCATGGAATGGCATGGAATGGCATGGAATGGCATGGAATGGCATGGAATGGCATGGAATGGCATGGAATGGCATGGAATGGCATGGAATGGCATGGAATGGCATGGAATGGCATGGAATGGCATGGAATGGCATGGAATGACATGGAATGGCATGGAATGGCATGGAATGGCATGGAATGGCATGGAATGGCATGGAATGGCATGGAATGGCATGGAATGGCATGGAATGGCATGGAATGGCATGGAATGGCATGGAATGGCATGGAATGGCATGGAATGGCATGGAATGGCATGGAATGGCATGGAATGGCATGGAATGGCATGGAATGGCATGGAATGGCATGGAATGGCATGGAATGGCATGGAATGGCATGGAATGGCATGGAATGGCATGGAATGGCATGGAATGGCATGGAATGGCATGGAATGGCATGGAATGGCATGGAATGGCATGGAATGGCATGGAATGGCATGGAATGGCATGGAATGGCATGGAATGGCATGGAATGGCATGGAATGGCATGGAATGGCATGGAATGGCATGGAATGGCATGGAATGGCATGGAATGGCATGGAATGGCATGGAATGGCATGGAATGGCATGGAATGGCATGGAATGGCATGGAATGGCATGGAATGGCATGGAATGTCATGGAATGGCATGGAATGGCACGGAATGTCACGGAATGGCACGGAATGGCACGGAATGGCACGGAATGGCACGGAATGGCACGGAATGGCACGGAATGGCACGGAATGGCATGGAATGGCACGGAATGGCATGGAATGGCACGGAATGGCACGGAATGGCACGGAATGGCACGGAATGGCACGGAATGGCACGGCATGGCACGGCATGGCACGGCATGGCACGGCATGGCACGGCATGGCACGGCATGGCACGGCATGGCACGGCATGGCACGGCATGGCACGGCATGGCACGGAATGGCACGGAATGGCACGGCATGGCACGGCATGGCACGGCATGGCACGGCATGGCACGGCATGGCACGGCATGGCACGGCATGGCACGGCATGGCACGGCATGGCACGGCATGGCACGGCATGGCACGGCATGGCACGGCATGGCACGGCATGGCACGGCATGGCACGGCATGGCACGGCACGGCACGGCACGGCACGGCACGGCACGGCACGGCACGGCACGGCACGGCACGGCACGGCACGGCACGGCACGGCACGGCACGGCACGGCACGGCACGGCACGGCACGGCACGGCACGGCACGGCACGGCACGGCACGGCACGGCACGGCACGGCACGGCACGGCACGGCACGGCACGGCACGGCACGGCACGGCACGGCACGGCACGGCACGGCACGGCACGGCACGGCACGGCACGGCACGGCACGGCACGGCACGGCACGGCACGGCACGGCACGGCACGGCACGGCACGGCACGGCACGGCACGGCACGGCACGGCACGGCACGGCACGGCACGGCACGGCACGGCACGGCACGGCACGGCACGGCACGGCACGGCACGGCACGGCATGGCACGGCACGGCACGGCACGGCACGGCATGGCACGGCACGGCACGGCACGGCACGGCATGGCACGGCATGGCACGGCATGGCACGGCATGGCACGGCATGGCACGGCATGGCACGGCATGGCACGGCATGGCACGGCATGGCACGGCATGGCACGGCATGGCACGGCATGGCACGGCATGGCACGGCATGGCACGGCATGGCACGGCATGGCACGGCATGGCACGGCATGGCACGGCATGGCACGGCATGGCACGGCATGGCACGGCATGGCACGGCATGGCACGGCATGGCACGGCATGGCACGGCATGGCACGGCATGGCACGGCATGGCACGGCATGGCACGGCATGGCACGGCATGGCACGGCATGGCACGGCATGGCACGGCATGGCACGGCATGGCACGGCATGGCACGGCATGGCACGGCATGGCACGGCATGGCACGGCATGGCACGGCATGGCACGGCATGGCACGGCATGGCACGGCATGGCACGGCATGGCACGGCATGGCACGGCATGGCACGGCATGGCACGGCATGGCACGGCATGGCACGGCATGGCACGGCATGGCACGGCATGGCACGGCATGGCACGGCATGGCACGGCATGGCACGGCATGGCACGGCATGGCACGGCATGGCACGGCATGGCACGGCATGGCACGGCATGGCACGGCATGGCACGGCATGGCACGGCATGGCACGGCATGGCACGGCATGGCACGGCATTGAATGGCATGGAATGGCATGGAATGGCATGGAATGGCATGGAATGGCATGGAATGGCATGGAATGGCATGGCACCGCATGGCACGGCATGGCACCGGCATGGCACGGCATGGCACGGCATGGCACCGGCATGGCACGGCATGGCACGGCATGGCACGGCATGGCACGGCATGGCACGGCATGGCACGGCATGGCACGGCATGGCACGGCATTGAATGGCATGGAATGGCATGGAATGGCATGGAATGGCATGGAATGGCATGGAATGGCATGGAATGGCATGGAATGGCATGGAATGGCATGGAATGGCATGGAATGGCATGGAATGGCATGGAATGGCATGGAATGGCATGGAATGGCATGGAATGGCATGGAATGGCATGGAATGGCATGGAATGGCATGGAATGGCATGGAATGGCATGGAATGGCATGGAATGGCATGGAATGGCATGGAATGGCATGGAATGGCATGGAATGGCATGGAATGGCATGGAATGGCATGGAATGGCATGGAATGGCATGGAATGGCATGGAATGGCATGGAATGGCATGGAATGGCATGGAATGGCATGGAATGGCATGGAATGGCATGGAATGGCATGGAATGGCATGGAATGGCATGGAATGGCATGGAATGGCATGGAATGGCATGGAATGGCATGGAATGGCATGGAATGGCATGGAATGGCATGGAATGGCATGGAATGGCATGGAATGGCATGGAATGGCATGGAATGGCATGGAATGTCATGGAATGGCATGGAATGGCATGGAATGGCATGGCACGGCATGGCACGGCATGGCACGGCATGGCACGGCATGGCACGGCATGGCACGGCATGGCACGGCATGGCACGGCATGGCACGGCATTGAATGGCATGGAATGGCATGGAATGGCATGGAATGGCATGGAATGGCATGGAATGGCATGGAATGGCATGGAATGGCATGGAATGGCATGGAATGGCATGGAATGGCATGGAATGTCATGGAATGGCATGGAATGGCATGGAATGGCATGGAATGGCATGGAATGGCATGGAATGGCATGGAATGGCATGGAATGGCATGGAATGGCATGGAATGGCATGGAATGGCATGGAATGGCATGGAATGGCATGGAATGGCATGGAATGGCATGGAATGGCATGGAATGGCATGGAATGGCATGGAATGGCATGGAATGGCATGGAATGGCATGGAATGGCATGGAATGGCATGGAATGGCATGGAATGGCATGGAATGGCATGGAATGGCATGGAATGGCATGGAATGGCATGGAATGGCATGGAATGGCATGGAATGGCATGGAATGGCATGGAATGGCATGGAATGGCATGGAATGGCATGGAATGGCATGGAATGGCATGGAATGGCATGGAATGGCATGGAATGGCATGGAATGGCATGGAATGGCATGGAATGGCATGGAATGGCATGGAATGGCATGGAATGGCGTGGAATGGCATGGAATGGCGTGGAATGGCATGGAATGGCATGGAATGGCATGGAATGGCATGGCACCGCATGGCACCGCATGGAATGGCATGGCACCGCATGGAATGGCATGGCACCGCATGGCACGGCATGGCACCGGCATGGCACGGCATGGCACCGGCATGGCACGGCATGGCACGGCATGGCACCGGCATGGCACGGCATGGCACCGGCATGGCACGGCATGGCACCGGCATGGCACGGCATGGCACCGGCATGGCACGGCATGGCACCGGCATGGCACGGCATGGCACCGGCATGGCACCGGCATGGCACGGCATGGCACCGGCATGGCACGGCATGGCACGGCATGGCACGGCATGGCACGGCATGGCACGGCATGGCACGGCATTGAATGGCATGGAATGGCATGGAATGGCATGGAATGGCATGGAATGGCATGGAATGGCATGGAATGGCATGGAATGGCATGGAATGGCATGGAATGGCATGGAATGGCATGGAATGGCATGGAATGGCATGGAATGGCATGGAATGGCATGGAATGGCATGGAATGGCATGGAATGGCATGGAATGGCATGGAATGGCATGGAATGGCATGGCACCGCATGGCACGGCATGGCACCGGCATGGCACGGCATGGCACGGCATGGCACCGGCATGGCACGGCATGGCACCGGCATGGCACCGGCATGGCACCGGCATGGCACGGCATGGCACGGCATGGCACGGCATGGCACGGCATTGAATGGCATGGAATGGCATGGAATGGCATGGAATGGCATGGAATGGCATGGAATGGCATGGAATGGCATGGAATGGCATGGAATGGCATGGAATGGCATGGAATGGCATGGAATGGCATGGAATGGCATGGAATGGCATGGAATGGCATGGAATGGCATGGAATGGCATGGAATGGCATGGAATGGCATGGAATGGCATGGAATGGCATGGAATGGCATGGAATGGCATGGAATGGCATGGAATGGCATGGAATGGCATGGAATGGCATGGAATGGCATGGAATGGCATGGAATGGCATGGAATGGCATGGAATGGCATGGAATGGCATGGAATGGCATGGAATGGCATGGAATGGCATGGAATGGCATGGAATGGCATGGAATGGCATGGAATGGCATGGAATGGCATGGAATGGCATGGAATGGCATGGAATGGCATGGAATGGCATGGAATGGCATGGAATGGCATGGAATGGCATGGAATGGCATGGAATGGCATGGAATGGCGTGGAATGGCATGGAATGGCATGGAATGGCATGGAATGGCATGGAATGGCATGGAATGGCATGGCACCGCATGGAATGGCATGGAATGGCATGGCACCGCATGGCACGGCATGGCACCGGCATGGCACGGCATGGCACCGGCATGGCACCGGCATGGCACGGCATGGCACCGGCATGGCACGACATGGCACCGGCATGGCACGGCATGGCTCCGGCATGGCACGGCATGGCACGGCATTGAATGGCATGGAATGGCATGGAATGGCATGGAATGGCATGGAATGGCATGGAATGGCATGGAATGGCATGGAATGGCATGGAATGGCATGGAATGGCATGGAATGGCATGGAATGGCATGGAATGGCATGGAATGGCATGGAATGGCATGGAATGGCATGGAATGGCATGGAATGGCATGGAATGGCATGGAATGACATGGAATGGCATGGAATGGCATGGAATGGCATGGAATGGCATGGAATGGCATGGAATGGCATGGAATGGCATGGAATGGCATGGAATGGCATGGAATGGCATGGAATGGCATGGAATGGCATGGAATGGCATGGAATGGCATGGAATGGCATGGAATGGCATGGAATGGCATGGAATGGCATGGAATGGCATGGAATGGCATGGAATGGCATGGAATGGCATGGAATGGCATGGAATGGCATGGAATGGCATGGAATGGCATGGAATGGCATGGAATGGCATGGAATGGCATGGAATGGCATGGAATGGCATGGAATGGCATGGAATGGCATGGAATGGCATGGAATGGCATGGAATGGCATGGAATGGCATGGAATGGCATGGAATGGCATGGAATGGCATGGAATGGCATGGAATGGCATGGAATGGCATGGAATGGCATGGAATGGCATGGAATGGCATGGAATGGCATGGAATGGCATGGAATGGCATGGAATGTCATGGAATGGCATGGAATGGCACGGAATGTCACGGAATGGCACGGAATGGCACGGAATGGCACGGAATGGCACGGAATGGCACGGAATGGCACGGAATGGCACGGAATGGCATGGAATGGCACGGAATGGCATGGAATGGCACGGAATGGCACGGAATGGCACGGAATGGCACGGAATGGCACGGAATGGCACGGCATGGCACGGCATGGCACGGCATGGCACGGCATGGCACGGCATGGCACGGCATGGCACGGCATGGCACGGCATGGCACGGCATGGCACGGCATGGCACGGAATGGCACGGAATGGCACGGCATGGCACGGCATGGCACGGCATGGCACGGCATGGCACGGCATGGCACGGCATGGCACGGCATGGCACGGCATGGCACGGCATGGCACGGCATGGCACGGCATGGCACGGCATGGCACGGCATGGCACGGCATGGCACGGCATGGCACGGCATGGCACGGCATGGCACGGCATGGCACGGCACGGCACGGCACGGCACGGCACGGCACGGCACGGCACGGCACGGCACGGCACGGCACGGCACGGCACGGCACGGCACGGCACGGCACGGCACGGCACGGCACGGCACGGCACGGCACGGCACGGCACGGCACGGCACGGCACGGCACGGCACGGCACGGCACGGCACGGCACGGCACGGCACGGCACGGCACGGCACGGCACGGCACGGCACGGCACGGCACGGCACGGCACGGCACGGCACGGCACGGCACGGCACGGCACGGCACGGCACGGCACGGCACGGCACGGCACGGCACGGCACGGCACGGCACGGCACGGCACGGCACGGCACGGCACGGCACGGCACGGCACGGCACGGCACGGCACGGCACGGCACGGCACGGCACGGCACGGCACGGCACGGCACGGCACGGCACGGCATGGCACGGCACGGCACGGCATGGCACGGCACGGCACGGCATGGCACGGCACGGCACGGCATGGCACGGCATGGCACGGCATGGCACGGCATGGCACGGCATGGCACGGCATGGCACGGCATGGCACGGCATGGCACGGCATGGCACGGCATGGCACGGCATGGCACGGCATGGCACGGCATGGCACGGCATGGCACGGCATGGCACGGCATGGCACGGCATGGCACGGCATGGCACGGCATGGCACGGCATGGCACGGCATGGCACGGCATGGCACGGCATGGCACGGCATGGCACGGCATGGCACGGCATGGCACGGCATGGCACGGCATGGCACGGCATGGCACGGCATGGCACGGCATGGCACGGCATGGCACGGCATGGCACGGCATGGCACGGCATGGCACGGCATGGCACGGCATGGCACGGCATGGCACGGCATGGCACGGCATGGCACGGCATGGCACGGCATGGCACGGCATGGCACGGCATGGCACGGCATGGCACGGCATGGCACGGCATGGCACGGCATGGCACGGCATGGCACGGCATGGCACGGCATGGCACGGCATGGCACGGCATGGCACGGCATGGCACGGCATGGCACGGCATGGCACGGCATGGCACGGCATGGCACGGCATGGCACGGCATGGCACGGCATGGCACGGCATGGCACGGCATGGCACGGCATGGCACGGCATGGCACGGCATGGCACGGCATGGCACGGCATGGCACGGCATGGCACGGCATGGCACGGCATGGCACGGCATGGCACGGCATTGAATGGCATGGAATGGCATGGAATGGCATGGAATGGCATGGAATGGCATGGAATGGCATGGAATGGCATGGCACCGCATGGCACGGCATGGCACCGGCATGGCACGGCATGGCACGGCATGGCACCGGCATGGCACGGCATGGCACGGCATGGCACGGCATGGCACGGCATGGCACGGCATGGCACGGCATGGCACGGCATGGCACGGCATTGAATGGCATGGAATGGCATGGAATGGCATGGAATGGCATGGAATGGCATGGAATGGCATGGAATGGCATGGAATGGCATGGAATGGCATGGAATGGCATGGAATGGCATGGAATGGCATGGAATGGCATGGAATGGCATGGAATGGCATGGAATGGCATGGAATGGCATGGAATGGCATGGAATGGCATGGAATGGCATGGAATGGCATGGAATGGCATGGAATGGCATGGAATGGCATGGAATGGCATGGAATGGCATGGAATGGCATGGAATGGCATGGAATGGCATGGAATGGCATGGAATGGCATGGAATGGCATGGAATGGCATGGAATGGCATGGAATGGCATGGAATGGCATGGAATGGCATGGAATGGCATGGAATGGCATGGAATGGCATGGAATGGCATGGAATGGCATGGAATGGCATGGAATGGCATAGAATGTCATGGAATGGCATGGAATGGCATGGAATGGCATGGAATGGCATGGAATGGCATGGAATGGCATGGAATGGCATGGAATGGCATGGAATGGCATGGAATGGCATGGAATGGCATGGAATGGCATGGAATGGCATGGAATGGCATGGAATGGCATGGAATGGCATGGAATGGCATGGAATGGCATGGAATGGCATGGAATGGCATGGAATGGCATGGAATGGCATGGAATGGCATGGAATGGCATGGAATGGCATGGAATGGCATGGAATGTCATGGAATGGCATGGAATGGCATGGAATGTCATGGAATGGCACGGAATGGCATGGAATGGCACGGAATGGCACGGAATGGCACGGAATGGCACGGAATGGCATGGAATGGCACGGAATGGCACGGAATGGCATGGAATGGCACGGAATGGCATGGAATGGCACGGAATGGCACGGAATGGCACGGCATGGCACGGCATGGCACGGCATGGCACGGCATGGCACGGCATGGCACGGCATGGCACGGCATGGCACGGCATGGCACGGCATGGCACGGCATGGCACGGCATGGCACGGCATGGCACGGCATGGCACGGCATGGCACGGCATGGCACGGCATGGCACGGCATGGCACGGCATGGCACGGCATGGCACGGCATGGCACGGCATGGCACGGCATGGCACGGCATGGCACGGCATGGCACGGCATGGCACGGCATGGCACGGCATGGCACGGCATGGCACGGCATGGCACGGCATGGCACGGCATGGCACGGCATGGCACGGCATGGCACGGCATGGCACGGCATGGCACGGCATGGCACGGCATGGCACGGCATGGCACGGCATGGCACGGCATGGCACGGCATTGAATGGCATGGAATGGCATGGAATGGCATGGAATGGCATGGAATGGCATGGCACCGCATGGCACGGCATGGCACCGGCATGGCACGGCATGGCACGGCATGGCACCGGCATGGCACGGCATGGCACCGGCATGGCACCGGCATGGCACCGGCATGGCACGGCATGGCACGGCATGGCACGGCATGGCACGGCATTGAATGGCATGGAATGGCATGGAATGGCATGGAATGGCATGGAATGGCATGGAATGGCATGGAATGGCATGGAATGGCATGGAATGGCATGGAATGGCATGGAATGGCATGGAATGGCATGGAATGGCATGGAATGGCATGGAATGGCATGGAATGGCATGGAATGGCATGGAATGGCATGGAATGGCATGGAATGGCATGGAATGGCATGGAATGGCATGGAATGGCATGGAATGGCATGGAATGGCATGGAATGGCATGGAATGGCATGGAATGGCATGGAATGGCATGGAATGGCATGGAATGGCATGGAATGGCATGGAATGGCATGGAATGGCATGGAATGGCATGGAATGGCATGGAATGGCATGGAATGGCATGGAATGGCATGGAATGGCATGGAATGGCATGGAATGGCATGGAATGGCATGGAATGGCATGGAATGGCATGGAATGGCATGGAATGGCATGGAATGGCATGGAATGGCATGGAATGGCATGGAATGGCATGGAATGGCATGGAATGGCATGGAATGGCATGGAATGGCATGGAATGGCATGGAATGGCATGGAATGGCATGGAATGGCATGGAATGGCATGGAATGGCATGGAATGGCATGGAATGGCGTGGAATGGCATGGAATGGCATGGAATGGCATGGAATGGCATGGAATGGCATGGAATGGCATGGCACCGCATGGAATGGCATGGAATGGCATGGCACCGCATGGCACGGCATGGCACCGGCATGGCACGGCATGGCACCGGCATGGCACCGGCATGGCACCGGCATGGCACGACATGGCACCGGCATGGCACGGCATGGCTCCGGCATGGCACGGCATGGCACGGCATTGAATGGCATGGAATGGCATGGAATGGCATGGAATGGCATGGAATGGCATGGAATGGCATGGAATGGCATGGAATGGCATGGAATGGCATGGAATGGCATGGAATGGCATGGAATGGCATGGAATGGCATGGAATGGCATGGAATGGCATGGAATGGCATGGAATGGCATGGAATGGCATGGAATGGCATGGAATGGCATGGAATGGCATGGAATGGCATGGAATGGCATGGAATGGCATGGAATGGCATGGAATGGCATGGAATGGCATGGAATGGCATGGAATGGCATGGAATGGCATGGAATGGCATGGAATGGCATGGAATGGCATGGAATGGCATGGAATGGCATGGAATGGCATGGAATGGCATGGAATGGCGTGGAATGGCATGGAATGGCATGGAATGGCATGGAATGGCATGGAATGGCATGGCACCGGCATGGCACGGCATGGCACGGCATGGCACCGGCATGGCACCGGCATGGCACCGGCATGGCACCGGCATGGCACGGCATGGCACCGGCATGGCACCGGCATGGCACCGGCATGGCACGGCATGGCACGGCATGGCACGGCATGGCACGGCATTGAATAGCATGGAATGGCATGGAATGGCATGGAATGGCATGGAATGGCATGGAATGGCATGGAATGGCATGGAATGGCATGGAATGGCATGGAATGGCATGGAATGGCATGGAATGGCATGGAATGGCATGGAATGGCATGGAATGGCATGGAATGGCATGGAATGGCATGGAATGTCATGGAATGGCATGGAATGGCATGGAATGGCATGGAATGGCATGGAATGGCATGGAATGGCATGGAATGGCATGGAATGGCATGGAATGGCATGGAATGGCATGGAATGGCATGGAATGGCATGGAATGGCATGGAATGGCATGGAATGGCATGGAATGGCATGGAATGGCATGGAATGGCATGGAATGGCATGGAATGGCATGGAATGGCATGGAATGGCATGGAATGGCATGGAATGGCATGGAATGGCATGGAATGGCATGGAATGGCATGGAATGGCATGGAATGGCATGGAATGGCATGGAATGGCATGGAATGGCATGGAATGTCATGGAATGGCATGGAATGGCATGGCACCGCATGGCACGGCATGGCACCGGCATGGCACGGCATGGCACCGGCATGGCACGGCATGGCACCGGCATGGCACGGCATGGCACCGGCATGGCACGGCATGGCACCGGCATGGCACGGCATGGCACCGGCATGGCACGGCATGGCACGGCATGGCACCGGCATGGCACCGGCATGGCACCGGCATGGCACGGCATGGCACCGGCATGGCACCGGCATGGCACCGGCATGGCACGGCATGGCACGGCATGGCACGGCATTGAATGGCATGGAATGGCATGGAATGGCATGGAATGGCATGGAATGGCATGGAATGGCATGGAATGGCATGGAATGGCATGGAATGGCATGGAATGGCATGGAATGGCATGGAATGGCATGGAATGGCATGGAATGGCATGGAATGGCATGGAATGGCATGGAATGGCATGGAATGGCATGGAATGGCATGGAATGGCATGGAATGGCATGGAATGGCATGGAATGGCATGGAATGGCATGGAATGGCATGGAATGGCATGGAATGGCATGGAATGGCATGGAATGGCATGGAATGGCATGGAATGGCATGGAATGGCATGGAATGGCATGGAATGGCATGGAATGGCATGGAATGGCATGGAATGGCATGGAATGGCATGGAATGGCATGGAATGGCATGGAATGGCATGGAATGGCATGGAATGGCATGGAATGGCATGGAATGGCATGGAATGGCATGGAATGGCATGGAATGGCATGGAATGGCATGGAATGGCATGGAATGGCATGGAATGGCATGGAATGGCATGGAATGGCATGGAATGGCATGGAATGGCATGGAATGGCATGGAATGGCATGGAATGGCATGGAATGGCATGGAATGGCATGGAATGGCATGGAATGGCATGGAATGGCATGGAATGGCATGGAATGGCATGGAATGGCATGGAATGGCATGGAATGGCATGGAATGGCATGGAATGGCATGGAATGGCATGGAATGGCATGGAATGGCATGGAATGGCATGGAATGGCATGGAATGGCATGGAATGGCATGGAATGGCATGGAATGGCATGGAATGGCATGGAATGGCATGGAATGGCATGGAATGGCATGGAATGGCATGGAATGGCATGGAATGGCATGGAATGGCATGGAATGGCATGGAATGGCATGGAATGGCATGGAATGGCATGGAATGGCATGGAATGGCATGGAATGGCATGGAATGGCATGGAATGGCATGGAATGGCATGGAATGGCATGGAATGGCATGGAATGGCATGGAATGGCATGGAATGGCATGGAATGGCATGGAATGGCATGGAATGGCATGGAATGGCATGGAATGGCATGGAATGGCATGGAATGGCATGGAATGGCACGGCACGGCACGGCACGGCACGGCACGGCACGGCACGGCACGGCACGGCACGGCACGGCACGGCACGGCACGGCACGGCACGGCACGGCACGGCACGGCACGGCACGGCACGGCACGGCACGGCACGGCACGGCACGGCACGGCACGGCACGGCACGGCACGGCACGGCACGGCACGGCACGGCACGGCACGGCACGGCACGGCATGGCACGGCACGGCACGGCACGGCACGGCACGGCACGGCACGGCACGGCACGGCACGGCACGGCACGGCACGGCACGGCACGGCATGGCACGGCATGGCACGGCATGGCACGGCATGGCACGGCATGGCACGGCATGGCACGGCATGGCACGGCATGGCACGGCATGGCACGGCATGGCACGGCATGGCACGGCATGGCACGGCATGGCACGGCATGGCACGGCATGGCACGGCATGGCACGGCATGGCACGGCATGGCACGGCATGGCACGGCATGGCACGGCATGGCACGGCATGGCACGGCATGGCACGGCATGGCACGGCATGGCACGGCATGGCACGGCATGGCACGGCATGGCACGGCATGGCACGGCATGGCACGGCATGGCACGGCATGGCACGGCATGGCACGGCATGGCACGGCATGGCACGGCATGGCACGGCATGGCACGGCATGGCACGGCATGGCACGGCATGGCACGGCATGGCACGGCATGGCACGGCATGGCACGGCATGGCACGGCATGGCACGGCATGGCACGGCATGGCACGGCATGGCACGGCATGGCACGGCATGGCACGGCATGGCACGGCATGGCACGGCATGGCACGGCATGGCACGGCATGGCACGGCATGGCACGGCATGGCACGGCATGGCACGGCATGGCACGGCATGGCACGGCATGGCACGGCATGGCACGGCATGGCACGGCATTGAATGGCATGGAATGGCATGGAATGGCATGGAATGGCATGGAATGGCATGGAATGGCATGGAATGGCATGGCACCGCATGGCACGGCATGGCACCGGCATGGCACGGCATGGCACGGCATGGCACCGGCATGGCACGGCATGGCACGGCATGGCACGGCATGGCACGGCATGGCACGGCATGGCACGGCATGGCACGGCATGGCACGGCATTGAATGGCATGGAATGGCATGGAATGGCATGGAATGGCATGGAATGGCATGGAATGGCATGGAATGGCATGGAATGGCATGGAATGGCATGGAATGGCATGGAATGGCATGGAATGGCATGGAATGGCATGGAATGGCATGGAATGGCATGGAATGGCATGGAATGGCATGGAATGGCATGGAATGGCATGGAATGGCATGGAATGGCATGGAATGGCATGGAATGGCATGGAATGGCATGGAATGGCATGGAATGGCATGGAATGGCATGGAATGGCATGGAATGGCATGGAATGGCATGGAATGGCATGGAATGGCATGGAATGGCATGGAATGGCATGGAATGGCATGGAATGGCATGGAATGGCATGGAATGGCATGGAATGGCATGGAATGGCATGGAATGGCATGGAATGGCATAGAATGTCATGGAATGGCATGGAATGGCATGGAATGGCATGGAATGGCATGGAATGGCATGGAATGGCATGGAATGGCATGGAATGGCATGGAATGGCATGGAATGGCATGGAATGGCATGGAATGGCATGGAATGGCATGGAATGGCATGGAATGGCATGGAATGGCATGGAATGGCATGGAATGGCATGGAATGGCATGGAATGGCATGGAATGGCATGGAATGGCATGGAATGGCATGGAATGGCATGGAATGGCATGGAATGTCATGGAATGGCATGGAATGGCATGGAATGTCATGGAATGGCACGGAATGGCATGGAATGGCACGGAATGGCACGGAATGGCACGGAATGGCACGGAATGGCATGGAATGGCACGGAATGGCACGGAATGGCACGGAATGGCATGGAATGGCACGGAATGGCATGGAATGGCACGGAATGGCACGGAATGGCACGGCATGGCACGGCATGGCACGGCATGGCACGGCATGGCACGGCATGGCACGGCATGGCACGGCATGGCACGGCATGGCACGGCATGGCACGGCATGGCACGGCATGGCACGGCATGGCACGGCATGGCACGGCATGGCACGGCATGGCACGGCATGGCACGGCATGGCACGGCATGGCACGGCATGGCACGGCATGGCACGGCATGGCACGGCATGGCACGGCATGGCACGGCATGGCACGGCATGGCACGGCATGGCACGGCATGGCACGGCATGGCACGGCATGGCACGGCATGGCACGGCATTGAATGGCATGGAATGGCATGGAATGGCATGGAATGGCATGGAATGGCATGGCACCGCATGGCACGGCATGGCACCGGCATGGCACGGCATGGCACGGCATGGCACCGGCATGGCACGGCATGGCACCGGCATGGCACCGGCATGGCACCGGCATGGCACGGCATGGCACGGCATGGCACGGCATGGCACGGCATTGAATGGCATGGAATGGCATGGAATGGCATGGAATGGCATGGAATGGCATGGAATGGCATGGAATGGCATGGAATGGCATGGAATGGCATGGAATGGCATGGAATGGCATGGAATGGCATGGAATGGCATGGAATGGCATGGAATGGCATGGAATGGCATGGAATGGCATGGAATGGCATGGAATGGCATGGAATGGCATGGAATGGCATGGAATGGCATGGAATGGCATGGAATGGCATGGAATGGCATGGAATGGCATGGAATGGCATGGAATGGCATGGAATGGCATGGAATGGCATGGAATGGCATGGAATGGCATGGAATGGCATGGAATGGCATGGAATGGCATGGAATGGCATGGAATGGCATGGAATGGCATGGAATGGCATGGAATGGCATGGAATGGCATGGAATGGCATGGAATGGCATGGAATGGCATGGAATGGCATGGAATGGCATGGAATGGCATGGAATGGCATGGAATGGCATGGAATGGCATGGAATGGCATGGAATGGCATGGAATGGCATGGAATGGCATGGAATGGCATGGAATGGCGTGGAATGGCATGGAATGGCATGGAATGGCATGGAATGGCATGGAATGGCATGGAATGGCATGGAATGGCATGGAATGGCATGGCACCGCATGGAATGGCATGGAATGGCATGGCACCGCATGGCACGGCATGGCACCGGCATGGCACGGCATGGCACCGGCATGGCACCGGCATGGCACGGCATGGCACCGGCATGGCACGACATGGCACCGGCATGGCACGGCATGGCTCCGGCATGGCACGGCATGGCACGGCATTGAATGGCATGGAATGGCATGGAATGGCATGGAATGGCATGGAATGGCATGGAATGGCATGGAATGGCATGGAATGGCATGGAATGGCATGGAATGGCATGGAATGGCATGGAATGGCATGGAATGGCATGGAATGGCATGGAATGGCATGGAATGGCATGGAATGGCATGGAATGGCATGGAATGGCATGGAATGGCATGGAATGGCATGGAATGGCATGGAATGGCATGGAATGGCATGGAATGGCATGGAATGGCATGGAATGGCATGGAATGGCATGGAATGGCATGG
Source organism: Cryptus armator (assembly GCA_963971235.1). Lineage (NCBI taxonomy): Eukaryota > Metazoa > Arthropoda > Insecta > Hymenoptera > Ichneumonidae > Cryptus > Cryptus armator. Next base: position 27,961 of record CAXARG010000108.1, on the reverse strand, counting down.
AATGGCATGGAATGGCATGGAATGGCATGGAATGGCATGGAATGGCATGGAATGGCATGGAATGGCATGGAATGGCATGGAATGGCATGGAATGGCGTGGAATGGCATGGAATGGCATGGAATGGCATGGAATGGCATGGAATGGCATGGCACCGGCATGGCACGGCATGGCACGGCATGGCACCGGCATGGCACCGGCATGGCACCGGCATGGCACCGGCATGGCACGGCATGGCACCGGCATGGCACCGGCATGGCACCGGCATGGCACGGCATGGCACGGCATGGCACGGCATGGCACGGCATTGAATAGCATGGAATGGCATGGAATGGCATGGAATGGCATGGAATGGCATGGAATGGCATGGAATGGCATGGAATGGCATGGAATGGCATGGAATGGCATGGAATGGCATGGAATGGCATGGAATGGCATGGAATGGCATGGAATGGCATGGAATGGCATGGAATGGCATGGAATGGCATGGAATGGCATGGAATGGCATGGAATGGCATGGAATGGCATGGAATGGCATGGAATGGCATGGAATGGCATGGAATGTCATGGAATGGCATGGAATGGCATGGAATGGCATGGAATGGCATGGAATGGCATGGAATGGCATGGAATGGCATGGAATGGCATGGAATGGCATGGAATGGCATGGAATGGCATGGAATGGCATGGAATGGCATGGAATGGCATGGAATGGCATGGAATGGCATGGAATGGCATGGAATGGCATGGAATGGCATGGAATGGCATGGAATGGCATGGAATGGCATGGAATGGCATGGAATGGCATGGAATGGCATGGAATGGCATGGAATGGCATGGAATGGCATGGAATGGCATGGAATGGCATGGAATGGCATGGAATGGCATGGAATGTCATGGAATGGCATGGAATGGCATGGCACCGCATGGCACGGCATGGCACCGGCATGGCACGGCATGGCACCGGCATGGCACGGCATGGCACCGGCATGGCACGGCATGGCACCGGCATGGCACGGCATGGCACCGGCATGGCACGGCATGGCACCGGCATGGCACGGCATGGCACGGCATGGCACCGGCATGGCACCGGCATGGCACCGGCATGGCACGGCATGGCACCGGCATGGCACCGGCATGGCACCGGCATGGCACGGCATGGCACGGCATGGCACGGCATTGAATGGCATGGAATGGCATGGAATGGCATGGAATGGCATGGAATGGCATGGAATGGCATGGAATGGCATGGAATGGCATGGAATGGCATGGAATGGCATGGAATGGCATGGAATGGCATGGAATGGCATGGAATGGCATGGAATGGCATGGAATGGCATGGAATGGCATGGAATGGCATGGAATGGCATGGAATGGCATGGAATGGCATGGAATGGCATGGAATGGCATGGAATGGCATGGAATGGCATGGAATGGCATGGAATGGCATGGAATGGCATGGAATGGCATGGAATGGCATGGAATGGCATGGAATGGCATGGAATGGCATGGAATGGCATGGAATGGCATGGAATGGCATGGAATGGCATGGAATGGCATGGAATGGCATGGAATGGCATGGAATGGCATGGAATGGCATGGAATGGCATGGAATGGCATGGAATGGCATGGAATGGCATGGAATGGCATGGAATGGCATGGAATGGCATGGAATGGCATGGAATGGCATGGAATGGCATGGAATGGCATGGAATGGCATGGAATGGCATGGAATGGCATGGAATGGCATGGAATGGCATGGAATGGCATGGAATGGCATGGAATGGCATGGAATGGCATGGAATGGCATGGAATGGCATGGAATGGCATGGAATGGCATGGAATGGCATGGAATGGCATGGAATGGCATGGAATGGCATGGAATGGCATGGAATGGCATGGAATGGCATGGAATGGCATGGAATGGCATGGAATGGCATGGAATGGCATGGAATGGCATGGAATGGCATGGAATGGCATGGAATGGCATGGAATGGCATGGAATGGCATGGAATGGCATGGAATGGCATGGAATGGCATGGAATGGCATGGAATGGCATGGAATGGCATGGAATGGCATGGAATGGCATGGAATGGCATGGAATGGCATGGAATGGCATGGAATGGCATGGAATGGCATGGAATGGCATGGAATGGCATGGAATGGCATGGAATGGCATGGAATGGCATGGAATGGCATGGAATGGCATGGAATGGCATGGAATGGCATGGAATGGCATGGAATGGCATGGAATGGCATGGAATGGCATGGAATGGCATGGAATGGCATGGAATGGCATGGAATGGCATGGAATGGCATGGAATGGCATGGAATGGCATGGAATGTCATGGAATGGCATGGAATGGCATGGAATGTCATGGAATGGCACGGAATGGCACGGAATGGCACGGAATGGCACGGAATGGCACGGAATGGCACGGAATGGCACGGAATGGCACGGAATGGCACGGAATGGCATGGAATGGCACGGAATGGCACGGAATGGCATGGAATGGCACGGAATGGCACGGAATGGCACGGCATGGCACGGCATGGCACGGCATGGCACGGCATGGCACGGCATGGCACGGCATGGCACGGCATGGCACGGCATGGCACGGCATGGCACGGCATGGCACGGCATGGCACGGCATGGCACGGAATGGCACGGAATGGCACGGCATGGCACGGCATGGCACGGCACGGCATGGCACGGCATGGCACGGCATGGCACGGCATGGCACGGCATGGCACGGCATGGCACGGCATGGCACGGCATGGCACGGCATGGCACGGCATGGCACGGCATGGCACGGCATGGCACGGCATGGCACGGCATGGCACGGCATGGCACGGCATGACACGGCATGGCACGGCATGGCACGGCATGGCACGGCATGGCACGGCATGGCACGGCATGGCACGGCATGGCACGGCATGGCACGGCATGGCACGGCATGGCACGGCATGGCACGGCATGGCACGGCATGGCACGGCATGGCACGGCATGGCACGGCATGGCACGGCATGGCACGGCATGGCACGGCATGGCACGGCATGGCACGGCATGGCACGGCATGGCACGGCATTGAATGGCATGGCACGGCATTGAATGGCATGGAATGGCATGGAATGGCATGGAATGGCATGGAATGGCATGGAATGGCATGGCACCGCATGGCACGGCATGGCACCGGCATGGCACGGCATGGCACGGCATGGCACCGGCATGGCACGGCATGGCACGGCATGGCACGGCATGGCACGGCATGGCACGGCATGGCACGGCATTGAATGGCATGGAATGGCATGGAATGGCATGGAATGGCATGGAATGGCATGGAATGGCATGGAATGGCATGGAATGGCATGGAATGGCATGGAATGGCATGGAATGGCATGGAATGGCATGGAATGGCATGGAATGGCATGGAATGGCATGGAATGGCATGGAATGGCATGGAATGGCATGGAATGGCATGGAATGGCATGGAATGGCATGGAATGGCATGGAATGGCATGGAATGGCATGGAATGGCATGGAATGGCATGGAATGGCATGGAATGGCATGGAATGGCATGGAATGGCATGGAATGGCATGGAATGGCATGGAATGGCGTGGAATGGCATGGAATGGCATGGAATGGCATGGAATGGCATGGAATGGCATGGCACCGCATGGAATGGCATGGAATGGCATGGCACCGCATGGCACGGCATGGCACCGGCATGGCACGGCATGGCACCGGCATGGCACCGGCATGGCACGGCATGGCACCGGCATGGCACGACATGGCACCGGCATGGCACGACATGGCACCGGCATGGCACGGCATGGCTCCGGCATGGCACGGCATGGCACGGCATTGAATGGCATGGAATGGCATGGAATGGCATGGAATGGCATGGAATGGCATGGAATGGCATGGAATGGCATGGAATGGCATGGAATGGCATGGAATGGCATGGAATGGCATGGAATGGCATGGAATGGCATGGAATGGCATGGAATGGCATGGAATGGCATGGAATGGCATGGAATGGCATGGAATGGCATGGAATGGCATGGAATGGCATGGAATGGCATGGAATGGCATGGAATGGCATGGAATGACATGGAATGGCATGGAATGGCATGGAATGGCATGGAATGGCATGGAATGGCATGGAATGGCATGGAATGGCATGGAATGGCATGGAATGGCATGGAATGGCATGGAATGGCATGGAATGGCATGGAATGGCATGGAATGGCATGGAATGGCATGGAATGGCATGGAATGGCATGGAATGGCATGGAATGGCGTGGAATGGCATGGAATGGCGTGGAATGGCATGGAATGGCATGGAATGGCATGGCACCGCATGGAATGGCATGGCACCGCATGGAATGGCATGGCACCGCATGGCACGGCATGGCACCGGCATGGCACGACATGGCACCGGCATGGCACGGCATGGCACGGCATGGCACCGGCATGGCACCGGCATGGCACCGGCATGGCACCGGCATGGCACGGCATGGCACCGGCATGGCACCGGCATGGCACCGGCATGGCACGGCATGGCACGGCATGGCACGGCATGGCACGGCATTGAATAGCATGGAATGGCATGGAATGGCATGGAATGGCATGGAATGGCATGGAATGGCATGGAATGGCATGGAATGGCATGGAATGGCATGGAATGGCATGGAATGGCATGGAATGGCATGGAATGGCATGGAATGGCATGGAATGGCATGGAATGGCATGGAATGGCATGGAATGGCATGGAATGGCATGGAATGGCATGGAATGGCATGGAATGGCATGGAATGGCATGGAATGGCATGGAATGGCATGGAATGGCATGGAATGGCATGGAATGGCATGGAATGGCATGGAATGGCATGGAATGGCATGGAATGGCATGGAATGGCATGGAATGGCATGGAATGGCATGGAATGGCATGGAATGGCATGGAATGGCATGGAATGGCATGGAATGGCATGGAATGGCATGGAATGGCATGGAATGGCATGGAATGGCATGGAATGGCATGGAATGGCATGGAATGGCATGGAATGGCATGGAATGGCATGGAATGGCATGGAATGGCATGGAATGGCATGGAATGGCATGGAATGGCATGGAATGGCATGGAATGGCATGGAATGTCATGGAATGGCATGGAATGGCATGGCACCGCATGGCACGGCATGGCACCGGCATGGCACGGCATGGCACCGGCATGGCACGGCATGGCACCGGCATGGCACGGCATGGCACCGGCATGGCACGGCATGGCACCGGCATGGCACGGCATGGCACCGGCATGGCACGGCATGGCACGGCATGGCACCGGCATGGCACCGGCATGGCACCGGCATGGCACCGGCATGGCACCGGCATGGCACGGCATGGCACGGCATGGCACGGCATGGCACGGCATGGAATGGCATGGAATGGCATGGAATGGCATGGAATGGCATGGAATGGCATGGAATGGCATGGAATGGCATGGAATGGCATGGAATGGCATGGAATGGCATGGAATGGCATGGAATGGCATGGAATGGCATGGAATGGCATGGAATGGCATGGAATGGCATGGAATGGCATGGAATGGCATGGAATGGCATGGAATGGCATGGAATGGCATGGAATGGCATGGAATGGCATGGAATGGCATGGAATGGCATGGAATGGCATGGAATGGCATGGAATGGCATGGAATGGCATGGAATGGCATGGAATGGCATGGAATGGCATGGAATGGCATGGAATGGCATGGAATGGCATGGAATGGCATGGAATGGCATGGAATGGCATGGAATGGCATGGAATGGCATGGAATGGCATGGAATGGCATGGAATGGCATGGAATGGCATGGAATGGCATGGAATGGCATGGAATGGCATGGAATGGCATGGAATGGCATGGAATGGCATGGAATGGCATGGAATGGCATGGAATGGCATGGAATGGCATGGAATGGCATGGAATGGCATGGAATGGCATGGAATGGCATGGAATGGCATGGAATGGCATGGAATGGCATGGAATGGCATGGAATGGCATGGAATGGCATGGAATGGCATGGAATGGCATGGAATGGCATGGAATGGCATGGAATGGCATGGAATGGCATGGAATGGCATGGAATGGCATGGAATGGCATGGAATGGCATGGAATGGCATGGAATGGCATGGAATGGCATGGAATGGCATGGAATGGCATGGAATGGCATGGAATGGCATGGAATGGCATGGAATGGCATGGAATGGCATGGAATGGCATGGAATGGCATGGAATGGCATGGAATGGCATGGAATGGCATGGAATGGCATGGAATGGCATGGAATGGCATGGAATGGCATGGAATGGCATGGAATGGCATGGAATGGCATGGAATGGCATGGAATGGCATGGAATGGCATGGAATGGCATGGAATGGCATGGAATGGCATGGAATGGCATGGAATGGCATGGAATGGCATGGAATGGCATGGAATGGCATGGAATGGCATGGAATGGCATGGAATGGCATGGAATGGCATGGAATGGCATGGAATGGCATGGAATGGCATGGAATGGCATGGAATGGCATGGAATGGCATGGAATGGCATGGAATGGCATGGAATGGCATGGAATGGCATGGAATGGCATGGAATGGCATGGAATGGCATGGAATGGCATGGAATGGCATGGAATGGCATGGAATGGCATGGAATGGCATGGAATGGCATGGAATGGCATGGAATGGCATGGAATGGCATGGAATGGCATGGAATGGCATGGAATGGCATGGAATGGCATGGAATGGCATGGAATGGCATGGAATGGCATGGAATGGCATGGAATGGCATGGAATGGCATGGAATGGCATGGAATGGCATGGAATGGCATGGAATGGCATGGAATGGCATGGAATGGCATGGAATGGCATGGAATGGCATGGAATGGCATGGAATGGCATGGAATGGCATGGAATGGCATGGAATGGCATGGAATGGCATGGAATGGCATGGAATGGCATGGAATGGCATGGAATGGCATGGAATGGCATGGAATGGCATGGAATGGCATGGAATGGCATGGAATGGCATGGAATGGCATGGAATGGCATGGAATGGCATGGAATGGCATGGAATGGCATGGAATGGCATGGAATGGCATGGAATGGCATGGAATGGCATGGAATGGCATGGAATGGCATGGAATGGCATGGAATGGCATGGAATGGCATGGAATGGCATGGAATGGCATGGAATGGCATGGCACGGCATGGCACCGGCATGGCACGGCATGGCACGGCATGGCACCGGCATGGCACGGCATGGCACCGGCATGGCACGGCATGGCACGGCATGGCACGGTATGGCACCGGCATGGCACGACATGGCACCGGCATGGCACGGCATGGCACGGCATGGCACCGGCATGGCACGGCATGGCACCGGCATGGCACGGCATGGCACCGGCATGGCACGGCATGGCACGGCATGGCACGGCATGGCACGGCATGGCACCGGCATGGCACGGCATGGCACCGGCATGGCACGGCATGGCACCGGCATGGCACGGCATGGCACCGGCATGGCACGGCATGGCACCGGCATGGCACGGCATGGCACCGGCATGGCACGGCATGGCACCGGCATGGCACGGCATGGCACCGGCATGGCACGGCATGGCACCGGCATGGCACGGCATGGCACGGCATGGCACCGGCATGGCACGGCATGGCACCGGCATGGCACGGCATGGCACCGGCATGGAATGGCATGGAATGGCATGGAATGGCATGGAATGGCATGGAATGGCATGGAATGGCATGGAATGGCATGGAATGGCATGGAATGGCATGGAATGGCATGGAATGGCATGGAATGGCATGGAATGGCATGGAATGGCATGGAATGGCATGGAATGGCATGGAATGGCATGGAATGGCATGGAATGGCATGGAATGGCATGGAATGGCATGGAATGGCATGGAATGGCATGGAATGGCATGGAATGGCATGGAATGGCATGGAATGGCATGGAATGGCATGGAATGGCATGGAATGGCATGGAATGGCATGGAATGGCATGGAATGGCATGGAATGGCATGGAATGGCATGGAATGGCATGGAATGGCATGGAATGGCATGGAATGGCGTGGAATGGCGTGGAATGGCATGGAATGGCATGGAATGGCATGGCACCGCATGGAATGGCATGGCACCGCATGGAATGGCATGGCACCGCATGGCACGGCATGGCACCGGCATGGCACGGCATGGCACCGGCATGGCACGGCATGGCACCGGCATGGCACAGCATGGCACCGGCATGGCACGGCATGGCACCGGCATGGCACGACATGGCACCGGCATGGCACGGCATGGCACGGCATGGCACCGGCATGGCACCGGCATGGCACCGGCATGGCACGGCATGGCACCGGCATGGCACCGGCATGGCACCGGCATGGCACGGCATGGCACGGCATGGCACGGCATGGCACGGCATGGCACGGCATGGCACGGCATTGAATGGCATGGAATGGCATGGAATGGCATGGAATGGCATGGAATGGCATGGAATGGCATGGAATGGCATGGAATGGCATGGAATGGCATGGAATGTCATGGAATGGCATGGAATGGCATGGAATGGCATGGAATGGCATGGAATGGCATGGAATGGCATGGAATGGCATGGAATGGCATGGAATGGCATGGAATGGCATGGAATGGCATGGAATGGCATGGAATGGCGTGGAATGGCATGGAATGGCATGGAATGGCATGGAATGGCATGGAATGGCATGGCACCGCATGGAATGGCATGGAATGGCATGGCACCGCATGGCACGGCATGGCACCGGCATGGCACGGCATGGCACCGGCATGGCACGGCATGGCACCGGCATGGCACGGCATGGCACCGGCATGGCACGACATGGCACCGGCATGGCACGGCATGGCTCCGGCATGGCACGGCATGGCACGGCATTGAATGGCATGGAATGGCATGGAATGGCATGGAATGGCATGGAATGGCATGGAATGGCATGGAATGGCATGGAATGGCATGGAATGGCATGGAATGGCATGGAATGGCATGGAATGGCATGGAATGGCATGGAATGGCATGGAATGGCATGGAATGACATGGAATGGCATGGAATGGCATGGAATGGCATGGAATGGCATGGAATGGCATGGAATGGCATGGAATGGCATGGAATGGCATGGAATGGCATGGAATGGCATGGAATGGCATGGAATGGCATGGAATGGCATGGAATGGCATGGAATGGCATGGAATGGCATGGAATGGCATGGAATGGCATGGAATGGCATGGAATGGCATGGAATGGCATGGAATGGCATGGAATGGCATGGAATGGCATGGAATGGCATGGAATGGCATGGAATGGCATGGAATGGCATGGAATGGCATGGAATGGCATGGAATGGCATGGAATGGCATGGAATGGCATGGAATGGCATGGAATGGCATGGAATGGCATGGAATGGCATGGAATGGCATGGAATGTCATGGAATGGCATGGAATGGCATGGAATGGCATGGAATGGCACGGAATGGCATGGAATGGCATGGAATGGCATGGAATGGCATGGAATGGCATGGAATGGCATGGAATGGCATGGAATGGCATGGAATGGCATGGAATGGCATGGAATGGCATGGAATGGCATGGAATGGCGTGGAATGGCATGGAATGGCATGGAATGGCATGGAATGGCATGGCACCGCATGGAATGGCATGGAATGGCATGGCACCGCATGGCACGGCATGGCACCGGCATGGCACGGCATGGCACCGGCATGGCACGGCATGGCACCGGCATGGCACGGCATGGCACCGGCATGGCACGACATGGCACCGGCATGGCACGGCATGGCTCCGGCATGGCACGGCATGGCACGGCATTGAATGGCATGGAATGGCATGGAATGGCATGGAATGGCATGGAATGGCATGGAATGGCATGGAATGGCATGGAATGGCATGGAATGGCATGGAATGGCATGGAATGGCATGGAATGGCATGGAATGGCATGGAATGGCATGGAATGGCATGGAATGGCATGGAATGGCATGGAATGGCATGGAATGGCATGGAATGGCATGGAATGGCATGGAATGGCATGGAATGGCATGGAATGGCATGGAATGGCATGGAATGGCATGGAATGGCATGGAATGGCATGGAATGGCATGGAATGGCATGGAATGGCATGGAATGGCATGGAATGGCATGGAATGGCATGGAATGGCATGGAATGGCATGGAATGGCATGGAATGGCATGGAATGGCATGGAATGGCATGGAATGGCATGGAATGGCATGGAATGGCATGGAATGGCATGGAATGGCATGGAATGGCATGGAATGGCATGGAATGGCATGGAATGGCATGGAATGGCATGGAATGGCATGGAATGGCATGGAATGGCGTGGAATGGCGTGGAATGGCATGGAATGGCATGGAATGGCATGGCACCGCATGGAATGGCATGGCACCGCATGGAATGGCATGGCACCGCATGGCACGGCATGGCACCGGCATGGCACGGCATGGCACCGGCATGGCACGGCATGGCACCGGCATGGCACAGCATGGCACCGGCATGGCACGGCATGGCACCGGCATGGCACGACATGGCACCGGCATGGCACGGCATGGCACGGCATGGCACCGGCATGGCACCGGCATGGCACCGGCATGGCACGGCATGGCACGGGCATGGCACCGGCATGGCACCGGCATGGCACGGCATGGCACGGCATGGCACGGCATGGCACGGCATGGCACGGCATGGCACGGCATTGAATGGCATGGAATGGCATGGAATGGCATGGAATGGCATGGAATGGCATGGAATGGCATGGAATGGCATGGAATGGCATGGAATGGCATGGAATGTCATGGAATGGCATGGAATGGCATGGAATGGCATGGAATGGCATGGAATGGCATGGAATGGCATGGAATGGCATGGAATGGCATGGAATGGCATGGAATGGCATGGAATGGCATGGAATGGCGTGGAATGGCATGGAATGGCATGGAATGGCATGGAATGGCATGGAATGGCATGGCACCGCATGGAATGGCATGGAATGGCATGGCACCGCATGGCACGGCATGGCACCGGCATGGCACGGCATGGCACCGGCATGGCACGGCATGGCACCGGCATGGCACGGCATGGCACCGGCATGGCACGACATGGCACCGGCATGGCACGGCATGGCTCCGGCATGGCACGGCATGGCACGGCATTGAATGGCATGGAATGGCATGGAATGGCATGGAATGGCATGGAATGGCATGGAATGGCATGGAATGGCATGGAATGGCATGGAATGGCATGGAATGGCATGGAATGGCATGGAATGGCATGGAATGGCATGGAATGGCATGGAATGGCATGGAATGGCATGGAATGGCATGGAATGACATGGAATGGCATGGAATGGCATGGAATGGCATGGAATGGCATGGAATGGCATGGAATGGCATGGAATGGCATGGAATGGCATGGAATGGCATGGAATGGCGTGGAATGGCGTGGAATGGCGTGGAATGGCATGGAATGGCATGGCACCGCATGGAATGGCATGGCACCGCATGGAATGGCATGGCACCGGCATGGCACGGCATGGCACCGGCATGGCACGGCATGGCACCGGCATGGCACGGCATGGCACCGGCATGGCACGGCATGGCACCGGCATGGCACGGCATGGCACCGGCATGGCACGACATGGCACCGGCATGGCACGGCATGGCACGGCATGGCACCGGCATGGCACCGGCATGGCACCGGCATGGCACGGCATGGCACCGGCATGGCACCGGCATGGCACCGGCATGGCACGGCATGGCACGGCATGGCACGGCATGGCACGGCATTGAATGGCATGGAATGGCATGGAATGGCATGGAATGGCATGGAATGGCATGGAATGGCATGGAATGGCATGGAATGGCATGGAATGGCATGGAATGGCATGGAATGGCATGGAATGGCATGGAATGGCATGGAATGGCATGGAATGGCATGGAATGGCATGGAATGGCATGGAATGGCATGGAATGGCATGGAATGGCATGGAATGGCATGGAATGTCATGGAATGGCATGGAATGGCATGGAATGGCATGGAATGGCACGGAATGGCACGGAATGGCACGGAATGGCACGGAATGGCACGGAATGGCACGGAATGGCACGGAATGGCACGGAATGGCACGGCATGGCACGGCATGGCACGGCATGGCACGGCATGGCACGGCATGGCACGGCATGGCACGGCATGGCACGGCATGGCACGGCATGGCACGGCATGGCACGGCATGGCACGGCATGGCACGGCATGGCACGGCATGGCACGGCATGGCACGGCATGGCACGGCATGGCACGGCATGGCACGGCATGGCACGGCATGGCACGGCATGGCACGGCATGGCACCGGCATGGCACGGCATGGCACCGGCATGGCACGGCATGGCACCGGCATGGCACGGCATGGCACGGCATGGCACGGCATGGCACGGCATGGCACCGGCATGGCACGGCATGGCACCGGCATGGCACGGCATGGCACCGGCATGGCACGGCATGGCACCGGCATGGCACGGCATGGCACCGGCATGGCACGGCATGGCACCGGCATGGCACCGGCATGGCACGGCATGGCACCGGCATGGCACGGCATGGCACCGGCATGGCACGGCATGGCACGGCATGGCACGGCATGGCACGGCATGGCACGGCATGGCACGGCATGGCACGGCATGGCACGGCATGGCACGGCATGGCACGGCATGGCACGGCATGGCACGGCATTGAATGGCATGGAATGGCATGGAATGGCATGGAATGGCATGGAATGGCATGGAATGGCATGGAATGGCATGGAATGGCATGGAATGGCATGGAATGGCATGGAATGGCATGGAATGGCATGGAATGGCATGGAATGGCATGGAATGGCATGGAATGGCATGGCACCGCATGGCACGGCATGGCACCGGCATGGCACGGCATGGCACGGCATGGCACCGGCATGGCACGGCATGGCACCGGCATGGCACCGGCATGGCACCGGCATGGCACGGCATGGCACGGCATGGCACGGCATGGCACGGCATGGCACGGCATTGAATGGCATGGAATGGCATGGAATGGCATGGAATGGCATGGAATGGCATGGAATGGCATGGAATGGCATGGAATGGCATGGAATGGCATGGAATGGCATGGAATGGCGTGGAATGGCATGGAATGGCATGGAATGGCATGGAATGGCATGGAATGGCATGGAATGGCATGGCACCGCATGGAATGGCATGGAATGGCATGGCACCGCATGGCACGGCATGGCACCGGCATGGCACGGCATGGCACCGGCATGGCACCGGCATGGCACGGCATGGCACCGGCATGGCACGACATGGCACCGGCATGGCACGGCATGGCTCCGGCATGGCACGGCATGGCACGGCATTGAATGGCATGGAATGGCATGGAATGGCATGGAATGGCATGGAATGGCATGGAATGGCATGGAATGGCATGGAATGGCATGGAATGGCATGGAATGGCATGGAATGGCATGGAATGGCATGGAATGGCATGGAATGGCATGGAATGGCATGGAATGGCATGGAATGGCATGGAATGACATGGAATGGCATGGAATGGCATGGAATGGCATGGAATGGCATGGAATGGCATGGAATGGCATGGAATGGCATGGAATGGCATGGAATGGCGTGGAATGGCATGGAATGGCGTGGAATGGCATGGAATGGCATGGAATGGCATGGCACCGCATGGAATGGCATGGCACCGCATGGAATGGCATGGCACCGCATGGCACGGCATGGCACCGGCATGGCACGACATGGCACCGGCATGGCACGGCATGGCACGGCATGGCACCGGCATGGCACCGGCATGGCACCGGCATGGCACGGCATGGCACCGGCATGGCACCGGCATGGCACCGGCATGGCACGGCATGGCACGGCATGGCACGGCATGGCACGGCATTGAATAGCATGGAATGGCATGGAATGGCATGGAATGGCATGGAATGGCATGGAATGGCATGGAATGGCATGGAATGGCATGGAATGGCATGGAATGGCATGGAATGGCATGGAATGGCATGGCACCGCATGGCACGGCATGGCACCGGCATGGCACGGCATGGCACGGCATGGCACGGCATGGCACCGGCATGGCACGGCATGGCACCGGCATGGCACCGGCATGGCACCGGCATGGCACGTCATGGCACGGCATGGCACGGCATGGCACGGCATGGCACGGCATGGCACGGCATTGAATGGCATGGAATGGCATGGAATGGCATGGAATGGCATGGAATGGCATGGAATGGCATGGAATGGCATGGAATGGCATGGAATGGCATGGAATGGCATGGAATGGCATGGAATGGCGTGGAATGGCATGGAATGGCATGGAATGGCATGGAATGGCATGGAATGGCATGGAATGGCATGGAATGGCATGGCACCGCATGGAATGGCATGGAATGGCATGGCACCGCATGGCACGGCATGGCACCGGCATGGCACGGCATGGCACCGGCATGGCACGGCATGGCACCGGCATGGCACCGGCATGGCACGGCATGGCACCGGCATGGCACGACATGGCACCGGCATGGCACGGCATGGCTCCGGCATGGCACGGCATGGCACGGCATTGAATGGCATGGAATGGCATGGAATGGCATGGAATGGCATGGAATGGCATGGAATGGCATGGAATGGCATGGAATGGCATGGAATGGCATGGAATGGCATGGAATGGCATGGAATGGCATGGAATGGCATGGAATGGCATGGAATGGCATGGAATGGCATGGAATGGCATGGAATGGCATGGAATGGCATGGAATGGCATGGAATGGCATGGAATGGCATGGAATGGCATGGAATGGCATGGAATGGCATGGAATGGCATGGAATGGCATGGAATGGCATGGAATGACATGGAATGGCATGGAATGGCATGGAATGGCATGGAATGGCATGGAATGGCATGGAATGGCATGGAATGGCATGGAATGGCATGGAATGGCATGGAATGGCATGGAATGGCATGGAATGGCATGGAATGGCGTGGAATGGCATGGAATGGCGTGGAATGGCATGGAATGGCGTGGAATGGCATGGCACCGCATGGAATGGCATGGCACCGCATGGAATGGCATGGCACCGCATGGCACGGCATGGCACCGGCATGGCACGGCATGGCACCGGCATGGCACGGCATGGCACCGGCATGGCACGGCATGGCACCGGCATGGCACGGCATGGCACCGGCATGGCACGACATGGCACCGGCATGGCACGGCATGGCACGGCATGGCACCGGCATGGCACCGGCATGGCACCGGCATGGCACGGCATGGCACCGGCATGGCACCGGCATGGCACCGGCATGGCACGGCATGGCACGGCATGGCACGGCATGGCACGGCATTGAATGGCATGGAATGGCATGGAATGGCATGGAATGGCATGGAATGGCATGGAATGGCATGGAATGGCATGGAATGGCATGGAATGGCATGGAATGGCATGGAATGGCATGGAATGGCATGGAATGGCATGGAATGGCATGGAATGGCATGGAATGGCATGGAATGGCATGGAATGGCATGGAATGGCATGGAATGGCATGGAATGGCATGGAATGGCATGGAATGGCATGGAATGGCATGGAATGGCATGGAATGGCATGGAATGGCATGGAATGGCATGGAATGGCATGGAATGTCATGGAATGGCATGGAATGGCATGGAATGGCATGGAATGGCATGGAATGGCATGGAATGGCATGGAATGGCATGGAATGGCATGGAATGGCATGGAATGGCATGGAATGGCATGGAATGGCATGGAATGGCATGGAATGGCATGGAATGGCATGGAATGGCATGGAATGGCATGGAATGGCATGGAATGGCATGGAATGGCATGGAATGGCATGGAATGGCATGGAATGGCATGGAATGGCATGGAATGGCATGGAATGGCATGGAATGTCATGGAATGGCATGGAATGGCATGGAATGGCATGGAATGGCATGGAATGGCATGGAATGGCATGGAATGGCATGGAATGGCATGGAATGGCATGGAATGGCATGGAATGGCATGGAATGGCATGGAATGGCATGGAATGGCATGGAATGGCATGGAATGGCATGGAATGGCATGGAATGGCATGGAATGGCATGGAATGGCATGGAATGGCATGGAATGGCATGGAATGTCATGGAATGGCATGGAATGGCATGGAATGGCATGGCACGGCATGGCACGGCATGGCACGGCATGGCACGGCATGGCACGGCATGGCACGGCATGGCACGGCATGGCACGGCATGGCACGGCATTGAATGGCATGGAATGGCATGGAATGGCATGGAATGGCATGGAATGGCATGGAATGGCATGGAATGGCATGGAATGTCATGGAATGGCATGGAATGGCATGGAATGGCATGGAATGGCATGGAATGGCATGGAATGGCATGGAATGGCATGGAATGGCATGGAATGGCATGGAATGGCATGGAATGGCATGGAATGGCATGGAATGGCATGGAATGGCATGGAATGGCATGGAATGGCATGGAATGGCATGGAATGGCATGGAATGGCATGGAATGGCATGGAATGGCATGGAATGGCATGGAATGGCATGGAATGGCATGGAATGGCATGGAATGGCATGGAATGGCATGGAATGGCATGGAATGGCATGGAATGGCATGGAATGGCATGGAATGGCATGGAATGGCATGGAATGGCATGGAATGGCATGGAATGGCGTGGAATGGCATGGAATGGCGTGGAATGGCATGGAATGGCATGGAATGGCATGGAATGGCATGGAATGGCATGGCACCGCATGGAATGGCATGGCACCGCATGGAATGGCATGGCACCGCATGGCACGGCATGGCACCGGCATGGCACGGCATGGCACCGGCATGGCACGGCATGGCACGGCATGGCACCGGCATGGCACGGCATGGCACCGGCATGGCACGGCATGGCACCGGCATGGCACGGCATGGCACCGGCATGGCACGGCATGGCACCGGCATGGCACGGCATGGCACCGGCATGGCACCGGCATGGCACGGCATGGCACCGGCATGGCACGGCATGGCACGGCATGGCACGGCATGGCACGGCATGGCACGGCATGGCACGGCATGGCACGGCATGGCACGGCATTGAATGGCATGGAATGGCATGGAATGGCATGGAATGGCATGGAATGGCATGGAATGGCATGGAATGGCATGGAATGGCATGGAATGGCATGGAATGGCATGGAATGGCATGGAATGGCATGGAATGGCATGGAATGGCATGGAATGGCATGGAATGGCATGGAATGGCATGGAATGGCATGGAATGGCATGGCACCGCATGGCACGGCATGGCACCGGCATGGCACGGCATGGCACGGCATGGCACCGGCATGGCACGGCATGGCACCGGCATGGCACCGGCATGGCACCGGCATGGCACGGCATGGCACGGCATGGCACGGCATGGCACGGCATTGAATGGCATGGAATGGCATGGAATGGCATGGAATGGCATGGAATGGCATGGAATGGCATGGAATGGCATGGAATGGCATGGAATGGCATGGAATGGCATGGAATGGCATGGAATGGCATGGAATGGCATGGAATGGCATGGAATGGCATGGAATGGCATGGAATGGCATGGAATGGCATGGAATGGCATGGAATGGCATGGAATGGCATGGAATGGCATGGAATGGCATGGAATGGCATGGAATGGCATGGAATGGCATGGAATGGCATGGAATGGCATGGAATGGCATGGAATGGCATGGAATGGCATGGAATGGCATGGAATGGCATGGAATGGCATGGAATGGCATGGAATGGCATGGAATGGCATGGAATGGCATGGAATGGCATGGAATGGCATGGAATGGCATGGAATGGCATGGAATGGCATGGAATGGCATGGAATGGCATGGAATGGCATGGAATGGCATGGAATGGCATGGAATGGCATGGAATGGCATGGAATGGCATGGAATGGCATGGAATGGCATGGAATGGCATGGAATGGCATGGAATGGCGTGGAATGGCATGGAATGGCATGGAATGGCATGGAATGGCATGGAATGGCATGGAATGGCATGGCACCGCATGGAATGGCATGGAATGGCATGGCACCGCATGGCACGGCATGGCACCGGCATGGCACGGCATGGCACCGGCATGGCACCGGCATGGCACGGCATGGCACCGGCATGGCACGACATGGCACCGGCATGGCACGGCATGGCTCCGGCATGGCACGGCATGGCACGGCATTGAATGGCATGGAATGGCATGGAATGGCATGGAATGGCATGGAATGGCATGGAATGGCATGGAATGGCATGGAATGGCATGGAATGGCATGGAATGGCATGGAATGGCATGGAATGGCATGGAATGGCATGGAATGACATGGAATGGCATGGAATGGCATGGAATGGCATGGAATGGCATGGAATGGCATGGAATGGCATGGAATGGCATGGAATGGCATGGAATGGCATGGAATGGCATGGAATGGCATGGAATGGCATGGAATGGCATGGAATGGCATGGAATGGCATGGAATGGCATGGAATGGCATGGAATGGCATGGAATGGCATGGAATGGCATGGAATGGCATGGAATGGCATGGAATGGCATGGAATGGCATGGAATGGCATGGAATGGCATGGAATGGCATGGAATGGCATGGAATGGCATGGAATGGCATGGAATGGCATGGAATGGCATGGAATGGCATGGAATGGCATGGAATGGCATGGAATGGCATGGAATGGCATGGAATGGCATGGAATGGCGTGGAATGGCATGGAATGGCATGGAATGGCATGGAATGGCATGGAATGGCATGGAATGGCATGGCACCGCATGGAATGGCATGGAATGGCATGGCACCGCATGGCACGGCATGGCACCGGCATGGCACGGCATGGCACCGGCATGGCACCGGCATGGCACGGCATGGCACCGGCATGGCACGACATGGCACCGGCATGGCACGGCATGGCTCCGGCATGGCACGGCATGGCACGGCATTGAATGGCATGGAATGGCATGGAATGGCATGGAATGGCATGGAATGGCATGGAATGGCATGGAATGGCATGGAATGGCATGGAATGGCATGGAATGGCATGGAATGGCATGGAATGGCATGGAATGGCATGGAATGGCATGGAATGGCATGGAATGACATGGAATGGCATGGAATGGCATGGAATGGCATGGAATGGCATGGAATGGCATGGAATGGCATGGAATGGCATGGAATGGCATGGAATGGCATGGAATGGCATGGAATGGCATGGAATGGCATGGAATGGCATGGAATGGCATGGAATGGCATGGAATGGCATGGAATGGCATGGAATGGCATGGAATGGCATGGAATGGCATGGAATGGCATGGAATGGCATGGAATGGCATGGAATGGCATGGAATGGCATGGAATGGCATGGAATGGCATGGAATGGCATGGAATGGCATGGAATGGCATGGAATGGCATGGAATGGCATGGAATGGCATGGAATGGCATGGAATGGCATGGAATGGCATGGAATGGCATGGAATGGCATGGAATGGCATGGAATGGCATGGAATGGCATGGAATGGCATGGAATGGCATGGAATGGCATGGAATGGCATGGAATGTCATGGAATGGCATGGAATGGCACGGAATGTCATGGAATGGCACGGAATGGCACGGAATGGCACGGAATGGCACGGAATGGCACGGAATGGCACGGAATGGCACGGAATGGCATGGAATGGCACGGAATGGCATGGAATGGCACGGAATGGCACGGAATGGCATGGAATGGCACGGAATGGCACGGAATGGCACGGCATGGCACGGCATGGCACGGCATGGCACGGCATGGCACGGCATGGCACGGCATGGCACGGCATGGCACGGCATGGCACGGCATGGCACGGCATGGCACGGCATGGCACGGAATGGCACGGAATGGCACGGCATGGCACGGCATGGCACGGCATGGCACGGCATGGCACGGCATGGCACGGCATGGCACGGCATGGCACGGCATGGCACGGCATGGCACGGCATGGCACGGCATGGCACGGCATGGCACGGCATGGCACGGCATGGCACGGCATGGCACGGCATGGCACGGCATGGCACGGCACGGCACGGCATGGCACGGCACGGCACGGCATGGCACGGCACGGCACGGCATGGCACGGCACGGCACGGCACGGCACGGCACGGCACGGCACGGCACGGCACGGCACGGCACGGCACGGCACGGCACGGCATGGCACGGCATGGCACGGCATGGCACGGCATGGCACGGCATGGCACGGCATGGCACGGCATGGCACGGCATGGCACGGCATGGCACGGCATGGCACGGCATGGCACGGCATGGCACGGCATGGCACGGCATGGCACGGCATGGCACGGCATGGCACGGCATGGCACGGCATGGCACGGCATGGCACGGCATGGCACGGCATGGCACGGCATGGCACGGCATGGCACGGCATGGCACGGCATGGCACGGCATGGCACGGCATGGCACGGCATGGCACGGCATGGCACGGCATGGCACGGCATGGCACGGCATGGCACGGCATGGCACGGCATGGCACGGCATGGCACGGCATGGCACGGCATGGCACGGCATGGCACGGCATGGCACGGCATGGCACGGCATGGCACGGCATGGCACGGCATGGCACGGCATGGCACGGCATGGCACGGCATGGCACGGCATGGCACGGCATGGCACGGCATGGCACGGCATGGCACGGCATGGCACGGCATGGCACGGCATGGCACGGCATGGCACGGCATGGCACGGCATGGCACGGCATGGCACGGCATGGCACGGCATGGCACGGCATGGCACGGCATGGCACGGCATGGCACGGCATGGCACGGCATGGCACGGCATGGCACGGCATGGCACGGCATGGCACGGCATGGCACGGCATGGCACGGCATGGCACGGCATGGCACGGCATGGCACGGCATGGCACGGCATGGCACGGCATGGCACGGCATGGCACGGCATGGCACGGCATGGCACGGCATGGCACGGCATGGCACGGCATGGCACGGCATGGCACGGCATGGCACGGCATGGCACGGCATGGCACGGCATGGCACGGCATGGCACGGCATGGCACGGCATGGCACGGCATGGCACGGCATGGCACGGCATGGCACGGCATGGCACGGCATGGCACGGCATGGCACGGCATGGCACGGCATGGCACGGCATGGCACGGCATGGCACGGCATGGCACGGCATTGAATGGCATGGAATGGCATGGAATGGCATGGAATGGCATGGAATGGCATGGCACCGCATGGCACGGCATGGCACCGGCATGGCACGGCATGGCACGGCATGGCACCGGCATGGCACGGCATGGCACGGCATGGCACCGGCATGGCACGGCATGGCACCGGCATGGCACCGGCATGGCACCGGCATGGCACGGCATGGCACGGCATGGCACGGCATGGCACGGCATGGCACGGCATTGAATGGCATGGAATGGCATGGAATGGCATGGAATGGCATGGAATGGCATGGAATGGCATGGAATGGCATGGAATGGCATGGAATGGCATGGAATGGCATGGAATGGCATGGAATGGCGTGGAATGGCATGGAATGGCATGGAATGGCATGGAATGGCATGGAATGGCATGGAATGGCATGGCACCGCATGGAATGGCATGGAATGGCATGGCACCGCATGGCACGGCATGGCACCGGCATGGCACGGCATGGCACCGGCATGGCACCGGCATGGCACGGCATGGCACCGGCATGGCACGACATGGCACCGGCATGGCACGGCATGGCTCCGGCATGGCACGGCATGGCACGGCATTGAATGGCATGGAATGGCATGGAATGGCATGGAATGGCATGGAATGGCATGGAATGGCATGGAATGGCATGGAATGGCATGGAATGGCATGGAATGGCATGGAATGGCATGGAATGGCATGGAATGGCATGGAATGGCATGGAATGGCCTGGAATGGCATGGAATGGCATGGAATGACATGGAATGGCATGGAATGGCATGGAATGGCATGGAATGGCATGGAATGGCATGGAATGGCATGGAATGGCATGGAATGGCATGGAATGGCGTGGAATGGCATGGAATGGCGTGGAATGGCATGGAATGGCATGGAATGGCATGGCACCGCATGGAATGGCATGGCACCGCATGGAATGGCATGGCACCGCATGGAATGGCATGGCACCGCATGGCACGGCATGGCACCGGCATGGCACGACATGGCACCGGCATGGCACGGCATGGCACGGCATGGCACCGGCATGGCACCGGCATGGCACCGGCATGGCACGGCATGGCACCGGCATTGCACCGGCATGGCACCGGCATGGCACGGCATGGCACGGCATGGCACGGCATGGCACGGCATTGAATAGCATGGAATGGCATGGAATGGCATGGAATGGCATGGAATGGCATGGAATGGCATGGAATGGCATGGAATGGCATGGAATGGCATGGAATGGCATGGAATGGCATGGAATGGCATGGAATGGC
This sequence comes from Cryptus armator, assembly GCA_963971235.1. Lineage (NCBI taxonomy): Eukaryota > Metazoa > Arthropoda > Insecta > Hymenoptera > Ichneumonidae > Cryptus > Cryptus armator. The sequence goes on along the minus strand of CAXARG010000108.1, from coordinate 5,219 downwards.
ATGGAATGGCATGGAATGGCATGGAATGGCATGGAATGGCATGGAATGGCATGGAATGGCATGGAATGGCATGGAATGGCATGGCACCGCATGGCACGGCATGGCACCGGCATGGCACGGCATGGCACGGCATGGCACGGCATGGCACCGGCATGGCACGGCATGGCACCGGCATGGCACCGGCATGGCACCGGCATGGCACGTCATGGCACGGCATGGCACGGCATGGCACGGCATGGCACGGCATGGCACGGCATTGAATGGCATGGAATGGCATGGAATGGCATGGAATGGCATGGAATGGCATGGAATGGCATGGAATGGCATGGAATGGCATGGAATGGCATGGAATGGCATGGAATGGCGTGGAATGGCATGGAATGGCATGGAATGGCATGGAATGGCATGGAATGGCATGGAATGGCATGGCACCGCATGGAATGGCATGGAATGGCATGGCACCGCATGGCACGGCATGGCACCGGCATGGCACGGCATGGCACCGGCATGGCACCGGCATGGCACGGCATGGCACCGGCATGGCACGACATGGCACCGGCATGGCACGGCATGGCTCCGGCATGGCACGGCATGGCACGGCATTGAATGGCATGGAATGGCATGGAATGGCATGGAATGGCATGGAATGGCATGGAATGGCATGGAATGGCATGGAATGGCATGGAATGGCATGGAATGGCATGGAATGGCATGGAATGGCATGGAATGGCATGGAATGGCATGGAATGGCATGGAATGGCATGGAATGGCATGGAATGGCATGGAATGGCATGGAATGGCATGGAATGGCATGGAATGGCATGGAATGGCATGGAATGGCATGGAATGGCATGGAATGGCATGGAATGGCATGGAATGGCATGGAATGGCATGGAATGGCATGGAATGGCATGGAATGACATGGAATGGCATGGAATGGCATGGAATGGCATGGAATGGCATGGAATGGCATGGAATGGCATGGAATGGCATGGAATGGCATGGAATGGCATGGAATGGCATGGAATGGCATGGAATGGCATGGAATGGCGTGGAATGGCATGGAATGGCGTGGAATGGCATGGAATGGCGTGGAATGGCATGGCACCGCATGGAATGGCATGGCACCGCATGGAATGGCATGGCACCGCATGGCACGGCATGGCACCGGCATGGCACGGCATGGCACCGGCATGGCACGGCATGGCACCGGCATGGCACGGCATGGCACCGGCATGGCACGACATGGCACCGGCATGGCACGGCATGGCACGGCATGGCACCGGCATGGCACCGGCATGGCACCGGCATGGCACGGCATGGCACCGGCATGGCACGACATGGCACCGGCATGGCACGGCATGGCACGGCATGGCACGGCATGGCACGGCATGGCACGGCATGGCACGGCATTGAATGGCATGGAATGGCATGGAATGGCATGGAATGGCATGGAATGGCATGGAATGGCATGGAATGGCATGGAATGGCATGGAATGGCATGGAATGGCATGGAATGGCATGGAATGGCATGGAATGGCATGGAATGGCATGGAATGGCATGGAATGGCATGGAATGGCATGGAATGGCATGGAATGGCATGGAATGGCATGGAATGGCATGGAATGGCATGGAATGGCATGGAATGGCATGGAATGGCATGGAATGGCATGGAATGTCATGGAATGGCATGGAATGGCATGGAATGGCATGGAATGGCATGGAATGGCATGGAATGGCATGGAATGGCATGGAATGGCATGGAATGGCATGGAATGGCATGGAATGGCATGGAATGGCATGGAATGGCATGGAATGGCATGGAATGGCATGGAATGGCATGGAATGGCATGGAATGGCATGGAATGGCATGGAATGGCATGGAATGTCATGGAATGGCATGGAATGGCATGGAATGGCATGGAATGGCATGGAATGGCATGGAATGGCATGGAATGGCATGGAATGGCATGGAATGGCATGGAATGGCATGGAATGGCATGGAATGGCATGGAATGGCATGGAATGGCATGGAATGGCATGGAATGGCATGGAATGGCATGGAATGGCATGGAATGGCATGGAATGGCATGGAATGGCATGGAATGGCATGGAATGGCATGGAATGTCATGGAATGGCATGGAATGGCATGGAATGGCATGGCACGGCATGGCACGGCATGGCACGGCATGGCACGGCATGGCACGGCATGGCACGGCATGGCACGGCATGGCACGGCATGGCACGGCATTGAATGGCATGGAATGGCATGGAATGGCATGGAATGGCATGGAATGGCATGGAATGGCATGGAATGGCATGGAATGGCATGGAATGTCATGGAATGGCATGGAATGGCATGGAATGGCATGGAATGGCATGGAATGGCATGGAATGGCATGGAATGGCATGGAATGGCATGGAATGGCATGGAATGGCATGGAATGGCATGGAATGGCATGGAATGGCATGGAATGGCATGGAATGGCATGGAATGGCATGGAATGGCATGGAATGGCATGGAATGGCATGGAATGGCATGGAATGGCATGGAATGGCATGGAATGGCATGGAATGGCATGGAATGGCATGGAATGGCATGGAATGGCATGGAATGGCATGGAATGGCATGGAATGGCATGGAATGGCATGGAATGGCATGGAATGGCATGGAATGGCATGGAATGGCATGGAATGGCATGGAATGGCATGGAATGGCATGGAATGGCATGGAATGGCATGGAATGGCATGGAATGGCATGGAATGGCGTGGAATGGCATGGAATGGCATGGAATGGCATGGAATGGCATGGAATGGCATGGCACCGCATGGAATGGCATGGCACCGCATGGAATGGCATGGCACCGCATGGCACGGCATGGCACCGGCATGGCACGGCATGGCACCGGCATGGCACGGCATGGCACGGCATGGCACCGGCATGGCACGGCATGGCACCGGCATGGCACGGCATGGCACCGGCATGGCACGGCATGGCACCGGCATGGCACGGCATGGCACCGGCATGGCACGGCATGGCACCGGCATGGCACCGGCATGGCACGGCATGGCACCGGCATGGCACGGCATGGCACGGCATGGCACGGCATGGCACGGCATGGCACGGCATGGCACGGCATGGCACGGCATGGCACGGCATGGCACGGCATTGAATGGCATGGAATGGCATGGAATGGCATGGAATGGCATGGAATGGCATGGAATGGCATGGAATGGCATGGAATGGCATGGAATGGCATGGAATGGCATGGAATGGCATGGAATGGCATGGAATGGCATGGAATGGCATGGAATGGCATGGAATGGCATGGAATGGCATGGCACCGCATGGCACGGCATGGCACCGGCATGGCACGGCATGGCACGGCATGGCACCGGCATGGCACGGCATGGCACCGGCATGGCACCGGCATGGCACCGGCATGGCACGGCATGGCACGGCATGGCACGGCATGGCACGGCATTGAATGGCATGGAATGGCATGGAATGGCATGGAATGGCATGGAATGGCATGGAATGGCATGGAATGGCATGGAATGGCATGGAATGGCATGGAATGGCATGGAATGGCATGGAATGGCATGGAATGGCATGGAATGGCATGGAATGGCATGGAATGGCATGGAATGGCATGGAATGGCATGGAATGGCATGGAATGGCATGGAATGGCATGGAATGGCATGGAATGGCATGGAATGGCATGGAATGGCATGGAATGGCATGGAATGGCATGGAATGGCATGGAATGGCATGGAATGGCATGGAATGGCATGGAATGGCATGGAATGGCATGGAATGGCATGGAATGGCATGGAATGGCATGGAATGGCATGGAATGGCATGGAATGGCATGGAATGGCATGGAATGGCATGGAATGGCATGGAATGGCATGGAATGGCATGGAATGGCATGGAATGGCATGGAATGGCATGGAATGGCATGGAATGGCATGGAATGGCATGGAATGGCGTGGAATGGCATGGAATGGCATGGAATGGCATGGAATGGCATGGAATGGCATGGAATGGCATGGAATGGCATGGAATGGCATGGAATGGCATGGAATGGCAGCCCGCATGGAATGGCATGGAATGGCATGGCACCGCATGGCAACGGGCATGGCACCGGCATGGCACGGCATGGCACCGGCATGGCACCGGCATGGCACGGCATGGCACCGGCATGGCACGACATGGCACCGGCATGGCACGGCATGGCTCCGGCATGGCACCTGGCATGGCACGGCATTGAATGGCATGGAATGGCATGGAATGGCATGCGAAAGGCATGGCAGGAATGGCATGGAATGGCATGGAATGGCATGGAATGGCATGGAATGGCATGGAATGGCATGGAATGGCATGGAATGGCATGGAATGGATGGATGGCATGGAATGGCATGGAATGGCATGGAATGCATGGAATGGCATGGAATGGCATGGAATGGCATGGAATGGCATGGAATGGCATGGAATGGCATGGAATGGCATGGAATGGCATGGAATGGCATGGAATGGCATGGAATGGCATGGAATGGCATGGAATGGCATGGAATGGCATGGAATGGCATGGAATGGCATGGAATGGCATGGAATGGCATGGAATGGCATGGAATGGCATGGAATGGCATGGAATGGCATGGAATGGCATGGAATGGCATGGAATGGCATGGAATGGCATGGAATGGCATGGAATGGCATGGAATGGCATGGAATGGCATGGAATGGCATGGAATGGCATGGAATGGCATGGAATGGCATGGAATGGCATGGAATGGCATGGAATGGCATGGAATGGCATGGAATGGCATGGAATGGCATGGAATGGCATGGAATGGCATGGAATGGCATGGAATGGCATGGAATGGCATGGAATGGCATGGAATGTCATGGAATGGCATGGAATGGCACGGAATGTCATGGAATGGCACGGAATGGCACGGAATGGCACGGAATGGCACGGAATGGCACGGAATGGCACGGAATGGCACGGAATGGCACGGAATGGCACGGAATGGCACGGAATGGCACGGAATGGCATGGAATGGCACGGAATGGCACGGAATGGCACGGCATGGCACGGCATGGCACGGCATGGCACGGCATGGCACGGCATGGCACGGCATGGCACGGCATGGCACGGCATGGCACGGCATGGCACGGCATGGCACGGCATGGCACGGCATGGCACGG
>CAXARG010000106.1:0-115000 GCA_963971235.1 Cryptus armator | reverse complement strand
ATGCCGTGCCATGCCGGTGCCATGCCGTGCCATGCCGGTGCCATGCCGTGCCATGCCGTGCCATGCCGTGCCATGCCGGTGCCATGCCGTGCCATGCCGGTGCCATGCCGGTGCCATGCCGTGCCATGCCGTGCCATGCCGGTGCCATGCCGGTGCCATGCCGTGCCATGCCGGTGCCATGCCGTGCCATGCCGTGCGATGCCATTCCATGCCGGTGCGATGCCATTCCATGCCATTCCATGCCATTCCATGCCATTCCATGCCATTCCATGCCATTCCATGTCATTCCATGCCATTCCATGCCATTCCATGCCATTCCATGCCATTCCATGCCATTCCATGCCATTCCATGCCATTCCATGCCATTCCATGCCATTCCATGCCATTCCATGCCATTCCATGCCATTCCATGCCATTCCATGCCATTCCATGCCATTCCATGCCATTCCATGCCATTCCATGCCATTCCATGCCATTCCATGCCATTCCATGCCATTCCATGCCATTCCATGCCATTCCATGCCATTCCATGCCATTCCATGCCATTCCATGCCATTCCATGCCATTCCATGCCATTCCATGCCATTCCATGCCATTCCATGCCATTCCATGCCATTCCATGCCATTCCATGCCATTCCATGCCATTCCATGCCATTCCATGCCATTCCATGCCATTCCATGCCATTCCATGCCATTCCATGCCATTCCATGCCATTCCATGCCATTCCATGCCATTCCATGCCATTCCATGCCATTCCATGCCATTCCATGCCATTCCATGCCATTCCATGCCATTCCATGCCATTCCATGCCATTCCATGCCATTCCATGCCATTCCATGCCGTGCCATGCCCGTGCCATGCCGTGCCATGCCGGTGCCATGCCGTGCCATGCCGGTGCCATGCCGTGCCATGCCGGTGCCATGCCGGTGCCATGCCGGTGCCATGCCGTGCCATGCCGGTGCCATGCCGTGCCATGCCGGTGCCATGCCGTGCCATGCCGGTGCCATGCCGTTCCATGCCATTCCATGCCATTCCATGCCATTCCATGCCATTCCATGCCATTCCATGCCATTCCATGCCATTCCATGCCATTCCATGCCATTCCATGCCATTCCATGCCATTCCATGCCATTCCATGCCATTCCATGCCATTCCATGCCATTCCATGCCATTCCATGCCATTCCATGCCATTCCATGCCATTCCATGCCATTCCATGCCATTCCATGCCATTCCATGCCATTCCATGCCATTCCATGCCATTCCATGCCATTCCATGCCATTCCATGCCATTCCATGCCATTCCATGCCATTCCATGCCATTCCATGCCATTCCATGCCATTCCATGCCATTCCATGCCATTCCATGCCATTCCATGCCATTCCATGCCATTCCATGCCATTCCATGCCATTCCATGCCATTCCATGCCATTCCATGCCATTCCATGCCATTCCATGCCATTCCATGCCATTCCATGCCATTCCATGCCATTCCATGCCATTCCATGCCATTCCATGCCATTCCATGCCATTCCATGCCATTCCATGCCATTCCATGCCATTCCATGCCATTCCATGCCATTCCATGCCATTCCATGCCATTCCATGCCATTCCATGCCATTCCATGCCATTCCATGCCATTCCATGCCATTCCATGCCATTCCATGCCATTCCATGCCATTCCATGCCATTCCATGCCATTCCATGCCATTCCATGCCATTCCATGCCATTCCATGCCATTCCATGCCATTCCATGCCATTCCATGCCATTCCATGCCATTCCATGCCATTCCATGCCATTCCATGCCATTCCATCCATGCCATTCCATGCCATTCCATGCCATTCCATGCCATTCCATGCCATTCCATGCCATTCCATGCCATTCCATGCCATTCCATGCCATTCCATGCCATTCCATGCCATTCCATGCCATTCCATGCCATTCCATGCCATTCCATGCCATTCCATGCCATTCCATGCCATTCCATGCCATTCCATGCCATTCCATGCCATTCCATGCCATTCCATGCCATTCCATGCCATTCCATGCCATTCCATGCCATTCCATGCCATTCCATGCCATTCCATGCCATTCCATGCCATTCCATGCCATTCCATGCCATTCCATGCCATTCCATGCCATTCCATGCCATTCCATGCCATTCCATGCCATTCCATGCCATTCCATGCCATTCCATGCCATTCCATGCCATTCCATGCCATTCCATGCCATTCCATGCCATTCCATGCCATTCCATGCCATTCCATGCCATTCCATGCCATTCCATGCCATTCCATGCCATTCCATGCCATTCCATGCCATTCCATGCCATTCCATGCCATTCCATGCCATTCCATGCCATTCCATGCCATTCAATGCCATTCCATGCCATTCCATGCCATTCCATGCCATTTCATGCCATTCCATGCCATTTCATGCCATTCCATGCCATTTCATGCCATTCCATGCCATTCCATGCCATTCCATGCCATTCCATGCCATTCCATGCCATTCCATGCCATTCCATGCCATTCCATGCCATTCCATGCCATTCCATGCCATTCCATGCCATTCCATGCCATTCCATGCCATTCCATGCCATTCCATGCCATTCCATGCCATTCCATGCCATTCCATGCCGTGCCATGCCGGTGCCATGCCGTGCCATGCCATTCCATGCCGTGCCATGCCGGTGCCATGCCGTGCCATGCCGGTGCCATGCCGTGCCATGCCGGTGCCATGCCGTGCCATGCCGGTGCCATGCCGTGCCATGCCGGTGCCATGCCGTGCCATGCCGTGCCATGCCGTGCCATGCCGGTGCCATGCCGTGCCATGCCGTGCCATGCCGGTGCCATGCCGTGCCATGCCGGTGCCATGCCGTGCCATGCCGGTGCCATGCCGTGCTATGCCGTGCCATGCCGTGCTATGCCGTGCCATGCCGGTGCCATGCCGTGCCATGCCGGTGCCATGCCGTGCCATGCCGGTGCCATGCCGTGCCATGCCGGTGCCATGCCGTGCCATGCCGGTGCCATGCCGTGCCATGCCGTGCCATGCCGTGCCATGCCGTGCCATGCCGTGCCATGCCGTGCCATGCGGTGCCATGTCATTCCATGCCATTCCATGCCATTCCATGCCATTCCATACCATTCCATGCCATTCCATGCCATTCCATGCCATTCCATGCCATTCCATGCCATTCCATGCCATTCCATGCCATTCCATGCCATTCCATGCCATTCCATGCCATTCCATGCCATTCCATGCCATTCCATGCCATTCCATGCCATTCCATGCCATTCCATGCCATTCCATGCCATTCCATGCCATTCCATGCCATTCCATGCCATTCCATGCCATTCCATGCCATTCCATGCCATTCCATGCCATTCCATGCCATTCCATGCCATTCCATGCCATTCCATGCCATTCCATGCCATTCCATGCCATTCCATGCCATTCCATGCCATTCCATGCCATTCCATGCCATTCCATGCCATTCCATGCCATTCCATGCCATTCCATGCCATTCCATGCCATTCCATGCCATTCCATGCCATTCCATGCCATTCCATGCCATTCCATGCCATTCCATGCCATTCCATGCCATTCCATGCCATTCCATGCCATTCCATGCCATTCCATGCCATTCCATGCCATTCCATGCCATTCCATGCCATTCCATGCCATTCCATGCCATTCCATGCCATTCCATGCCATTCCATGCCATTCCATGCCATTCCATGCCATTCCATGCCATTCCATGCCATTCCATGCCATTCCATGCCATTCCATGCCATTCCATGCCATTCCATGCCATTCCATGCCATTCCATGCCATTCCATGCCATTCCATGCCATTCCATGCCATTCCATGCCATTCCATGCCATTCCATGCCATTCCATGCCATTCCATGCCATTCCATGCCATTCCATGCCATTCCATGCCATTCCATGCCATTCCATGCCATTCCATGCCATTCCATGCCATTCCATGCCATTCCATGCCATTCCATGCCATTCCATGCCATTCCATGCCATTCCATGCCATTCCATGCCATTCCATGCCATTCCATGCCATTCCATGCCATTCCATGCCATTCCATGCCATTCCATGCCATTCCATGCCATTCCATGCCATTCCATGCCATTCCATGCCATTCCATGCCATTCCATGCCATTCCATGCCATTCCATGCCATTCCATGCCATTCCATGCCATTCCATGCCGTGCCATGCCGGTGCCATGCCATTCCATGCCATTCCATGCCATTCCATGCCATTCCATGCCATTCCATGCCATTCCATGCCATTCCATGCCATTCCATGCCATTCCATGCCATTCCATGCCATTCCATGCCATTCCATGCCATTCCATGCCATTCCATGCCATTCCATGCCATTCCATGCCATTCCATGCCATTCCATGCCATTCCATGCCATTCCATGCCATTCCATGCCATTCCATGCCATTCCATGCCGTGCCATGCCGGTGCCATGCCGGTGCGATGCCGGTGCCATGCCGGTGCGATGCCATTCCATGCCATTCCATGCCATTCCATGCCATTCCATGCCATTCCATGCCATTCCATGCCATTCCATGCCATTCCATGCCATTCAATGCCATTCCATGCCGTCCCATGCCGGTGCCATGCCGTGCCATGCCGGTGCCATGCCGTGCCATGCCGTGCCATGCCGGTGCCATGCCGTGCCATGCCGGTGCCATGCCGTGCCATGCCGGTGCCATGCCGTGCCATGCCGGTGCCATGCCGTGCCATGCCGGTGCCATGCCGTGCCATGCCGGTGCCATGCCGTGCCATGCCGGTGCCATGCCGTGCCATGCCGGTGCCATGCCGTGCCATGCCCGTGCCATGCCGTGCCATGCCGGTGCCATGCCGTGCCATGCCGGTGCCATGCCGGTGCCATGCCGTGCCATGCCGGTGCCATGCCGTGCCATGCCGGTGCCATGCCGTGCCATGCCGGTGCCATGCCATTCCATGCCATTCCATGCCATTCCATGCCATTCCATGCCATTCCATGCCATTCCATGCCATTCCATGCCATTCCATGCCATTCCATGCCATTCCATGCCATTCCATGCCATTCCATGCCATTCCATGCCATTCCATGCCATTCCATGCCATTCCATGCCATTCCATGCCATTCCATGCCATTCCATGCCATTCCATGCCATTCCATGCCATTCCATGCCATTCCATGCCATTCCATGCCATTCCATGCCATTCCATGCCATTCCATGCCATTCCATGCCATTCCATGCCATTCCATGCCATTCCATGCCATTCCATGCCATTCCATGCCATTCCATGCCATTCCATGCCATTCCATGCCATTCCATGCCATTCCATGCCATTCCATGCCATTCCATGCCATTCCATGCCATTCCATGCCATTCCATGCCATTCTATGCCATTCCATGCCATTCCATGCCATTCCATGCCATTCCATGCCATTCCATGCCATTCCATGCCGTCCCATGCCGGTGCCATGCCGTCCCATGCCGGTGCCATGCCGTGCCATGCCGGTGCCATGCCGTGCCATGCCGGTGCCATGCCGTGCCATGCCGGTGCCATGCCGTGCCATGCCGGTGCCATGCCGTGCCATGCCGGTGCCATGCCGTGCCATGCCCGTGCCATGCCGTGCCATGCCGGTGCCATGCCGTGCCATGCCGGTGCCATGCCGTGCCATGCCGGTGCCATGCCGGTGCCATGCCGTGCCATGCCGGTGCCATGCCGTGCCATGCCGGTGCCATGCCGTGCCATGCCGGTGCCATGCCGTGCCATGCCGGTGCCATGCCATTCCATGCCATTCCATGCCATTCCATGCCATTCCATGCCATTCCATGCCATTCCATGCCATTCCATGCCATTCCATGCCATTCCATGCCATTCCATGCCATTCCATGCCATTCCATGCCATTCCATGCCATTCCATGCCATTCCATGCCATTCCATGCCATTCCATGCCATTCCATGCCATTCCATGCCATTCCATGCCATTCCATGCCATTCCATGCCATTCCATGCCATTCCATGCCATTCCATGCCATTCCATGCCATTCCATGCCATTCCATGCCATTCCATGCCATTCCATGCCATTCCATGCCATTCCATGCCATTCCATGCCATTCCATGCCATTCCATGCCATTCCATGCCATTCCATGCCATTCCATGCCATTCCATGCCATTCCATGCCATTCCATGCCATTCCATGCCATTCCATGCCATTCCATGCCATTCCATGCCATTCCATGCCATTCCATGCCATTCCATGCCATTCCATGCCATTCCATGCCATTCCATGCCATTCCATGCCATTCCATGCCATTCCATGCCATTCCATGCCATTCCATGCCATTCCATGCCATTCCATGCCATTCCATGCCATTCCATGCCATTCCATGCCATTCCATGCCATTCCATGCCATTCCATGCCATTCCATGCCATTCCATGCCATTCCATGCCATTCCATGCCATTCCATGCCATTCCATGCCATTCCATGCCATTCCATGCCATTCCATGCCATTCCATGCCATTCCATGCCATTCCATGCCATTCCATGCCATTCCATGCCATTCCATGCCATTCCATGCCATTCCATGCCATTCCATGCCATTCCATGCCATTCCATGCCATTCCATGCCATTCCATGCCATTCCATGCCATTCCATGCCATTCCATGCCATTCAATGCCGTGCCATGCCGTGCCATGCCATTCCATGCCATTCCATGCCATTCCATGCCATTCCATGCCATTTCATGCCATTCCATGCCATTTCATGCCATTCCATGCCATTCCATGCCATTCCATGCCATTCCATGCCATTCCATGCCATTCCATGCCATTCCATGCCATTCCATGCCATTCCATGCCATTCCATGCCATTCCATGCCATTCCATGCCGTGCCATGCCCGTGCCATGCCGTGCCATGCCGGTGCCATGCCGTGCCATGCCGGTGCCATGCCGTGCCATGCCGGTGCCATGCCGGTGCCATGCCGGTGCCATGCCGTGCCATGCCGGTGCCATGCCGTGCCATGCCGGTGCCATGCCGTGCCATGCCGGTGCCATGCCATTCCATGCCATTCCATGCCATTCCATGCCATTCCATGCCATTCCATGCCATTCCATGCCATTCCATGCCATTCCATGCCATTCCATGCCATTCCATGCCATTCCATGCCATTCCATGCCATTCCATGCCATTCCATGCCATTCCATGCCATTCCATGCCATTCCATGCCATTCCATGCCATTCCATGCCATTCCATGCCATTCCATGCCATTCCATGCCATTCCATGCCATTCCATGCCGTGCCATGCCGTGCCATGCCATTCCATGCCATTCCATGCCATTCCATGCCATTCCATGCCATTCCATGCCATTCCATGCCATTCCATGCCATTCCATGCCATTCCATGCCATTCCATGCCATTCCATGCCATTCCATGCCATTCCATGCCATTCCATGCCATTCCATGCCATTCCATGCCATTCCATGCCATTCCATGCCATTCCATGCCATTCCATGCCATTCCATGCCATTCCATGCCATTCCATGCCATTCCATGCCATTCCATGCCGTGCCATGCCGTGCCATGCCATTCCATGCCATTCCATGCCATTCCATGCCATTCCATGCCATTCCATGCCATTCCATGCCATTCCATGCCATTCCATGCCATTCCATGCCATTCCATGCCATTCCATGCCATTCCATGCCATTCCATGCCATTCCATGCCATTCCATGCCATTCCATGCCATTCCATGCCATTCCATGCCATTCCATGCCATTCCATGCCATTCCATGCCATTCCATGCCATTCCATGCCATTCCATGCCATTCCATGCCATTCCATGCCATTCCATGCCATTCCATGCCATTCCATGCCATTCCATGCCATTCCATGCCATTCCATGCCATTCCATGCCATTCCATGCCATTCCATGCCATTCCATGCCATTCCATGCCATTCCATGCCATTCCATGCCATTCCATGCCATTCCATGCCATTCCATGCCATTCCATGCCATTCCATGCCATTCCATGCCATTCCATGCCATTCCATGCCATTCCATGCCATTCCATGCCATTCCATGCCATTCCATGCCATTCCATGCCATTCCATGCCATTCCATGCCATTCCATGCCATTCCATGCCATTCCATGCCATTCCATGCCATTCCATGCCATTCCATGCCATTCCATGCCATTCCATGCCATTCCATGCCATTCCATGCCATTCCATGCCATTCCATGCCATTCCATGCCATTCCATGCCATTCCATGCCATTCCATGCCATTCCATGCCATTCCATGCCATTCCATGCCATTCCATGCCATTCCATGCCATTCCATGCCATTCCATGCCATTCCATGCCATTCCATGCCATTCCATGCCATTCCATGCCATTCCATGCCATTCCATGCCATTCCATGCCATTCCATGCCATTCCATGCCATTCCATGCCGGTGCCATGCCGTGCCGTGCCGGTGCCATGCCATTCCATGCCATTCCATGCCATTCCATGCCATTCCATGCCATTCCATGCCATTCCATGCCATTCCATGCCATTCCATGCCATTCCATGCCATTCCATGCCATTCCATGCCATTCCATGCCATTCGATGCCATTCCATGCCATTCCATGCCATTCCATGCCATTCCATGCCATTCCATGCCATTCCATGCCATTCCATGCCATTCCATGACATTCCATGCCATTCCATGCCATTCCATGCCATTCCATGCCATTCCATGCCGTGCCATGCCGGTGCCATGCCGGTGCGATGCCGGTGCCATGCCGGGGCGATGCCATTCCATGCCATTCAATGCCATTCAATGCCGTGCCATGCCGTCCCATGCCGGTGCCATGCCGTGCCATGCCGGTGCCATGCCGTGCCATGCCGTGCCATGCCGGTGCCATGCCGTGCCATGCCGGTGCCATGCCGTGCCATGCCGGTGCCATGCCGTGCCATGCCGGTGCCATGCCGTGCCATGCCGGTGCCATGCCGTGCCATGCCGGTGCCATGCCGTGCCATGCCGGTGCCATGCCGTGCCATGCCCGTGCCATGCCGTGCCATGCCGGTGCCATGCCGTGCCATGCCGGTGCCATGCCGGTGCCATGCCGTGCCATGCCGGTGCCATGCCGTGCCATGCCGGTGCCATGCCGTGCCATGCCGGTGCCATGCCGTGCCATGCCGGTGCCATGCCATTCCATGCCATTCCATGCCATTCCATGCCATTCCATGCCATTCCATGCCATTCCATGCCATTCCATGCCATTCCATGCCATTCCATGCCATTCCATGCCATTCCATGCCATTCCATGCCATTCCATGCCATTCCATGCCATTCCATGCCATTCCATGCCATTCCATGCCATTCCATGCCATTCCATGCCATTCCATGCCATTCCATGCCATTCCATGCCATTCCATGCCATTCCATGCCATTCCATGCCATTCCATGCCATTCCATGCCATTCCATGCCATTCCATGCCATTCCATGCCATTCCATGCCATTCCATGCCATTCCATGCCATTCCATGCCATTCCATGCCATTCCATGCCATTCCATGCCATTCCATGCCATTCCATGCCATTCCATGCCATTCCATGCCATTCCATGCCATTCCATGCCATTCCATGCCATTCCATGCCATTCCATGCCATTCCATGCCATTCCATGCCATTCCATGCCATTCCATGCCATTCCATGCCATTCCATGCCATTCCATGCCATTCCATGCCATTCCATGCCATTCCATGCCATTCCATGCCATTCCATGCCATTCCATGCCATTCCATGCCATTCCATGCCGTGCCATGCCGTGCCATGCCATTCCATGCCATTCCATGCCATTCCATGCCATTCCATGCCATTCCATGCCATTCCATGCCATTCCATGCCATTCCATGCCATTCCATGCCATTCCATGCCATTCCATGCCATTCCATGCCATTCCATGCCATTCCATGCCATTCCATGCCATTCCATGCCATTCCATGCCATTCCATGCCATTCCATGCCATTCCATGCCATTCCATGCCATTCCATGCCATTCCATGCCATTCCATGCCATTCCATGCCATTCCATGCCATTCCATGCCATTCCATGCCATTCCATGCCATTCCATGCCATTCCATGCCATTCCATGCCATTCCATGCCATTCCATGCCATTCCATGCCATTCCATGCCATTCCATGCCATTCCATGCCATTCCATGCCATTCCATGCCATTCCATGCCATTCCATGCCATTCCATGCCATTCCATGCCATTCCATGCCATTCCATGCCATTCCATGCCATTCCATGCCATTCCATGCCATTCCATGCCATTCCATGCCATTCCATGCCATTCCATGCCATTCCATGCCATTCCATGCCATTCCATGCCATTCCATGCCGGTGCCATGCCGTGCCGTGCCGGTGCCATGCCATTCCATGCCATTCCATGCCATTCCATGCCATTCCATGCCATTCCATGCCATTCCATGCCATTCCATGCCATTCCATGCCATTCCATGCCATTCCATGCCATTCCATGCCATTCGATGCCATTCCATGCCATTCCATGCCATTCCATGCCATTCCATGCCATTCCATGCCATTCCATGCCATTCCATGCCATTCCATGACATTCCATGCCATTCCATGCCATTCCATGCCATTCCATGCCATTCCATGCCGTGCCATGCCGGTGCCATGCCGGTGCGATGCCGGTGCCATGCCGGGGCGATGCCATTCCATGCCATTCAATGCCATTCAATGCCGTGCCATGCCGTCCCATGCCGGTGCCATGCCGTGCCATGCCGGTGCCATGCCGTGCCATGCCGTGCCATGCCGGTGCCATGCCGTGCCATGCCGGTGCCATGCCGTGCCATGCCGGTGCCATGCCGTGCCATGCCGGTGCCATGCCGTGCCATGCCGGTGCCATGCCGTGCCATGCCGGTGCCATGCCGTGCCATGCCGGTGCCATGCCGTGCCATGCCCGTGCCATGCCGTGCCATGCCGGTGCCATGCCGTGCCATGCCGGTGCCATGCCGGTGCCATGCCGTGCCATGCCGGTGCCATGCCGTGCCATGCCGGTGCCATGCCGTGCCATGCCGGTGCCATGCCGTGCCATGCCGGTGCCATGCCATTCCATGCCATTCCATGCCATTCCATGCCATTCCATGCCATTCCATGCCATTCCATGCCATTCCATGCCATTCCATGCCATTCCATGCCATTCCATGCCATTCCATGCCATTCCATGCCATTCCATGCCATTCCATGCCATTCCATGCCATTCCATGCCATTCCATGCCATTCCATGCCATTCCATGCCATTCCATGCCATTCCATGCCATTCCATGCCATTCCATGCCATTCCATGCCATTCCATGCCATTCCATGCCATTCCATGCCATTCCATGCCATTCCATGCCATTCCATGCCATTGCATGCCATTCCATGCCATTCCATGCCATTCCATGCCATTCCATGCCATTCCATGCCATTCCATGCCATTCCATGCCATTCCATGCCATTCCATGCCATTCCATGCCATTCCATGCCATTCCATGCCATTCCATGCCATTCCATGC
This sequence comes from Cryptus armator, assembly GCA_963971235.1. Taxonomy (NCBI): domain Eukaryota; kingdom Metazoa; phylum Arthropoda; class Insecta; order Hymenoptera; family Ichneumonidae; genus Cryptus; species Cryptus armator. The sequence goes on along the minus strand of CAXARG010000106.1, from coordinate 103,376 downwards.
CATTCCATGCCATTCCATGCCATTCCATGCCATTCCATGCCATTCCATGCCATTCCATGCCATTCCATGCCATTCCATGCCATTCCATGCCATTCCATGCCATTCCATGCCATTCCATGCCATTCCATGCCATTCCATGCCATTCCATGCCATTCCATGCCATTCCATGCCATTCCATGCCATTCCATGCCATTCCATGCCATTCCATGCCATTCCATGCCATTCCATGCCATTCAATGCCGTGCCATGCCGTGCCATGCCATTCCATGCCATTCCATGCCATTCCATGCCATTCCATGCCATTCCATGCCATTTCATGCCATTCCATGCCATTTCATGCCATTCCATGCCATTCCATGCCATTCCATGCCATTCCATGCCATTCCATGCCATTCCATGCCATTCCATGCCATTCCATGCCATTCCATGCCATTCCATGCCATTCCATGCCATTCCATGCCGTGCCATGCCCGTGCCATGCCGTGCCATGCCGGTGCCATGCCGTGCCATGCCGGTGCCATGCCGTGCCATGCCGGTGCCATGCCGGTGCCATGCCGGTGCCATGCCGTGCCATGCCGGTGCCATGCCGTGCCATGCCGGTGCCATGCCGTGCCATGCCGGTGCCATGCCATTCCATGCCATTCCATGCCATTCCATGCCATTCCATGCCATTCCATGCCATTCCATGCCATTCCATGCCATTCCATGCCATTCCATGCCATTCCATGCCATTCCATGCCATTCCATGCCATTCCATGCCATTCCATGCCATTCCATGCCATTCCATGCCATTCCATGCCATTCCATGCCATTCCATGCCATTCCATGCCATTCCATGCCATTCCATGCCATTCCATGCCATTCCATGCCATTCCATGCCATTCCATGCCATTCCATGCCATTCCATGCCATTCCATGCCATTCCATGCCATTCCATGCCATTCCATGCCATTCCATGCCATTCCATGCCATTCCATGCCATTCCATGCCATTCCATGCCATTCCATGCCATTCCATGCCATTCCATGCCATTCCATGCCATTCCATGCCATTCCATGCCATTCCATGCCATTCCATGCCATTCCATGCCATTCCATGCCATTCCATGCCATTCCATGCCATTCCATGCCATTCCATGCCATTCCATGCCATTCCATGCCATTCCATGCCATTCCATGCCATTCCATGCCATTCCATGCCATTCCATGCCATTCCATGCCATTCCATGCCATTCCATGCCGTGCCATGCCGTGCCATGCCATTCCATGCCATTCCATGCCATTCCATGCCATTCCATGCCATTCCATGCCATTCCATGCCATTCCATGCCATTCCATGCCATTCCATGCCATTCCATGCCATTCCATGCCATTCCATGCCATTCCATGCCATTCCATGCCATTCCATGCCATTCCATGCCATTCCATGCCATTCCATGCCATTCCATGCCATTCCATGCCATTCCATGCCATTCCATGCCATTCCATGCCATTCCATGCCATTCCATGCCATTCCATGCCATTCCATGCCATTCCATGCCATTCCATGCCATTCCATGCCATTCCATGCCATTCCATGCCATTCCATGCCATTCCATGCCATTCCATGCCATTCCATGCCATTCCATGCCATTCCATGCCATTCCATGCCATTCCATGCCATTCCATGCCATTCCATGCCATTCCATGCCATTCCATGCCATTCCATGCCATTCCATGCCATTCCATGCCATTCCATGCCATTCCATGCCATTCCATGCCATTCCATGCCATTCCATGCCATTCCATGCCATTCCATGCCATTCCATGCCATTCCATGCCATTCCATGCCATTCCATGCCATTCCATGCCATTCCATGCCATTCCATGCCATTCCATGCCATTCCATGCCATTCCATGCCATTCCATGCCATTCCATGCCATTCCATGCCATTCCATGCCGGTGCCATGCCGTGCCGTGCCGGTGCCATGCCATTCCATGCCATTCCATGCCATTCCATGCCATTCCATGCCATTCCATGCCATTCCATGCCATTCCATGCCATTCCATGCCATTCCATGCCATTCCATGCCATTCCATGCCATTCCATGCCATTCCATGCCATTCCATGCCATTCCATGCCATTCCATGCCATTCCATGCCATTCCATGCCATTCCATGCCATTCCATGACATTCCATGCCATTCCATGCCATTCCATGCCATTCCATGCCATTCCATGCCGTGCCATGCCGGTGCCATGCCGGTGCGATGCCGGTGCCATGCCGGGGCGATGCCATTCCATGCCATTCCATGCCATTCCATGCCATTCCATGCCATTCCATGCCATTCCATGCCATTCCATGCCATTCCATGCCATTCCATGCCATTCCATGCAATTCCATGCCATTCAATGCCGTGCCATGCCGTCCCATGCCGGTGCCATGCCGTGCCATGCCGGTGCCATGCCGTGCCATGCCGTGCCATGCCGGTGCCATGCCGTGCCATGCCGGTGCCATGCCGTGCCATGCCGGTGCCATGCCGTGCCATGCCGGTGCCATGCCGTGCCATGCCGGTGCCATGCCGTGCCATGCCGGTGCCATGCCGTGCCATGCCGGTGCCATGCCGTGCCATGCCGGTGCCATGCCGTGCCATGCCGGTGCCATGCCGTGCCATGCCCGTGCCATGCCGTGCCATGCCGGTGCCATGCCGTGCCATGCCGGTGCCATGCCGGTGCCATGCCGTGCCATGCCGGTGCCATGCCGTGCCATGCCGGTGCCATGCCGTGCCATGCCGGTGCCATGCCATTCCATGCCATTCCATGCCATTCCATGCCATTCCATGCCATTCCATGCCATTCCATGCCATTCCATGCCATTCCATGCCATTCCATGCCATTCCATGCCATTCCATGCCATTCCATGCCATTCCATGCCATTCCATGCCATTCCATGCCATTCCATGCCATTCCATGCCATTCCATGCCATTCCATGCCATTCCATGCCATTCCATGCCATTCCATGCCATTCCATGCCATTCCATGCCATTCCATGCCATTCCATGCCATTCCATGCCATTCCATGCCATTCCATGCCATTCCATGCTATTCCATGCCATTCCATGCCATTCCATGCCATTCCATGCCATTCCATGCCATTCCATGCCATTCCATGCCATTCCATGCCATTCCATGCCATTCCATGCCATTCCATGCCATTCCATGCCATTCCATGCCATTCCATGCCATTCCATGCCATTCCATGCCATTCCATGCCATTCCATGCCGTCCCATGCCGGTGCCATGCCGTGCCATGCCGGTGCCATGCCGTGCCATGCCGGTGTCATGCCGTGCCATGCCGGTGCCATGCCGTGCCATGCCGGTGCCATGCCGTGCCATGCCGGTGCCATGCCGTGCCATGCCGGTGCCATGCCGTGCCATGCCCGTGCCATGCCGTGCCATGCCGGTGCCATGCCGTGCCATGCCGGTGCCATGCCGGTGCCATGCCGTGCCATGCCGGTGCCATGCCGTGCCATGCCGGTGCCATGCCGTGCCATGCCGGTGCCATGCCATTCCATGCCATTCCATGCCATTCCATGCCATTCCATGCCATTCCATGCCATTCCATGCCATTCCATGCCATTCCATGCCATTCCATGCCATTCCATGCCATTCCATGCCATTCCATGCCATTCCATGCCATTCCATGCCATTCCATGCCATTCCATGCCATTCCATGCCATTCCATGCCATTCCATGCCATTCCATGCCATTCCATGCCATTCCATGCCATTCCATGCCATTCCATGCCATTCCATGCCATTCCATGCCATTCCATGCCATTCCATGCCATTCCATGCCATTCCATGCCATTCCATGCCATTCCATGCCATTCCATGCCATTCCATGCCATTCCATGCCATTCCATGCCATTCCATGCCATTCCATGCCATTCCATGCCATTCCATGCCATTCCATGCCATTCCATGCCATTCCATGCCATTCCATGCCATTCCATGCCATTCCATGCCATTCCATGCCATTCCATGCCATTCCATGCCATTCCATGCCATTCCATGCCATTCCATGCCATTCCATGCCATTCCATGCCATTCCATGCCATTCCATGCCATTCCATGCCATTCCATGCCATTCCATGCCATTCCATGCCGTGCCATGCCGGTGCCATGCCGGTGCCATGCCGTGCCATGCCGGTGCCATGCCGTGCCATGCCGGTGCCATGCCGTGCCATGCCGGTGCCATGCCGTGCCATGCCGGTGCCATGCCGTGCCATGCCGTGCCATGCCGGTGCCATGCCGGTGCCATGCCGTGCCATGCCGGTGCCATGCCGTGCCATGCCGTGCGATGCCATTCCATGCCGGTGCGATGCCATTCCATGCCATTCCATGCCATTCCATGCCATTCCATGCCATTCCATGCCATTCCATGTCATTCCATGCCATTCCATGCCATTCCATGCCATTCCATGCCATTCCATGCCATTCCATGCCATTCCATGCCATTCCATGCCATTCCATGCCATTCCATGCCATTCCATGCCATTCCATGCCATTCCATGCCATTCCATGCCATTCCATGCCATTCCATGCCATTCCATGCCATTCCATGCCATTCCATGCCATTCCATGCCATTCCATGCCATTCCATGCCATTCCATGCCATTCCATGCCATTCCATGCCATTCCATGCCATTCCATGCCATTCCATGCCATTCCATGCCATTCCATGCCATTCCATGCCATTCCATGCCATTCCATGCCATTCCATGCCATTCCATGCCATTCCATGCCATTCCATGCCATTCCATGCCATTCCATGCCATTCCATGCCATTCCATGCCATTCCATGCCATTCCATGCCATTCCATGCCATTCCATGCCATTCCATGCCATTCCATGCCATTCCATGCCATTCCATGCCATTCCATGCCATTCCATGCCATTCCATGCCATTCCATGCCATTCCATGCCATTCCATGCCATTCCATGCCATTCCATGTCATTCCATGCCATTCCATGCCATTCCATGCCATTCCATGCCATTCCATGCCATTCCATGCCATTCCATGCCATTCCATGCCATTCCATGCCATTCCATGCCATTCCATGCCATTCCATGCCATTCCATGCCATTCCATGCCATTCCATGCCATTCCATGCCATTCCATGCCATTCCATGCCATTCCATGCCATTCCATGCCATTCCATGCCATTCCATGCCATTCCATGCCATTCCATGCCATTCCATGCCATTCCATGCCATTCCATGCCATTCCATGCCATTCCATGCCATTCCATGCCATTCCATGCCATTCCATGCCATTCCATGCCATTCCATGCCATTCCATGCCATTCCATGCCATTCCATGCCATTCCATGCCATTCCATGCCATTCCATGCCATTCCATGCCATTCCATGCCATTCCATGCCATTCCATGCCATTCCATGCCATTCCATGCCATTCCATGCCATTCCATGCCATTCCATGCCATTCCATGCCATTCCATGCCATTCCATGCCATTCCATGCCATTCAATGCCATTCCATGCCATTCCATGCCATTCCATGCCATTTCATGCCATTCCATGCCATTTCATGCCATTCCATGCCATTTCATGCCATTCCATGCCATTCCATGCCATTCCATGCCATTCCATGCCATTCCATGCCATTCCATGCCATTCCATGCCATTCCATGCCATTCCATGCCATTCCATGCCATTCCATGCCATTCCATGCCATTCCATGCCATTCCATGCCATTCCATGCCATTCCATGCCATTCCATGCCATTCCATGCCATTCCATGCCATTCCATGCCATTCCATGCCATTCCATGCCATTCCATGCCATTCCATGCCATTCCATGCCATTCCATGCCATTCCATGCCATTCCATGCCATTCCATGCCATTCCATGCCGTGCCATGCCGGTGCCATGCCGTGCCATGCCATTCCATGCCGTGCCATGCCGGTGCCATGCCGTGCCATGCCGGTGCCATGCCGTGCCATGCCGGTGCCATGCCGTGCCATGCCGGTGCCATGCCGTGCCATGCCGGTGCCATGCCGTGCCATGCCGGTGCCATGCCGTGCCATGCCGGTGCCATGCCGTGCCATGCCGGTGCCATGCCGTGCCATGCCGGTGCCATGCCGTGCCATGCCGGTGCCATGCCGTGCCATGCCGTGCCATGCCGTGCCATGCCGGTGCCATGCCGTGCCATGCCGTGCCATGCCGGTGCCATGCCGTGCCATGCCGGTGCCATGCCGTGCCATGCCGGTGCCATGCCGTGCTATGCCGTGCCATGCCGTGCTATGCCGTGCCATGCCGGTGCCATGCCGTGCCATGCCGGTGCCATGCCGTGCCATGCCGGTGCCATGCCGTGCCATGCCGGTGCCATGCCGTGCCATGCCGGTGCCATGCCGTGCCATGCCGTGCCATGCCGTGCCATGCCGTGCCATGCCGTGCCATGCCGTGCCATGCGGTGCCATGTCATTCCATGCCATTCCATGCCATTCCATACCATTCCATGCCATTCCATGCCATTCCATGCCATTCCATGCCATTCCATGCCATTCCATGCCATTCCATGCCATTCCATGCCATTCCATGCCATTCCATGCCATTCCATGCCATTCCATGCCATTCCATGCCATTCCATGCCATTCCATGCCATTCCATGCCATTCCATGCCATTCCATGCCATTCCATGCCATTCCATGCCATTCCATGCCATTCCATGCCATTCCATGCCATTCCATGCCATTCCATGCCATTCCATGCCATTCCATGCCATTCCATGCCATTCCATGCCATTCCATGCCATTCCATGCCATCCCATGCCATTCCATGCCATTCCATGCCATTCCATGCCATTCCATGCCATTCCATGCCATTCCATGCCATTCCATGCCATTCCATGCCATTCCATGCCATTCCATGCCATTCCATGCCATTCCATGCCATTCCATGCCATTCCATGCCATTCCATGCCATTCCATGCCATTCCATGCCATTCCATGCCATTCCATGCCATTCCATGCCATTCCATGCCATTCCATGCCATTCCATGCCATTCCATGCCATTCCATGCCATTCCATGCCATTCCATGCCATTCCATGCCATTCCATGCCATTCCATGCCATTCCATGCCATTCCATGCCATTCCATGCCATTCCATGCCATTCCATGCCATTCCATGCCATTCCATGCCATTCCATGCCATTCCATGCCATTCCATGCCATTCCATGCCATTCCATGCCATTCCATGCCATTCCATGCCATTCCATGCCATTCCATGCCATTCCATGCCATTCCATGCCATTCCATGCCATTCCATGCCATTCCATGCCATTCCATGCCATTCCATGCCATTCCATGCCATTCCATGCCATTCCATGCCATTCCATGCCATTCCATGCCATTCCATGCCATTCCATGCCATTCCATGCCATTCCATGCCATTCCATGCCATTCCATGCCATTCCATGCCATTCCATGCCATTCCATGCCATTCCATGCCATTCCATGCCATTCCATGCCATTCCATGCCATTCCATGCCATTCCATGCCATTCCATGCCATTCCATGCCATTCCATGCCATTCCATGCCATTCCATGCCATTCCATGCCATTCCATGCCATTCCATGCCATTCCATGCCATTCCATGCCATTCCATGCCATTCCATGCCATTCCATGCCATTCCATGCCATTCCATGCCATTCCATGCCATTCCATGCCATTCCATGCCATTCCATGCCATTCCATGCCATTCCATGCCATTCCATGCCATTCCATGCCATTCCATGCCATTCCATGCCATTCCATGCCATTCCATGCCATTCCATGCCATTCCATGCCATTCCATGCCATTCCATGCCATTCCATGCCATTCCATGCCATTCCATGCCGTGCCATGCCGGTGCCATGCCATTCCATGCCATTCCATGCCATTCCATGCCATTCCATGCCATTCCATGCCATTCCATGCCATTCCATGCCATTCCATGCCATTCCATGCCATTCCATGCCGTGCCATGCCGGTGCCATGCCGGTGCGATGCCGGTGCCATGCCGGTGCGATGCCATTCCATGCCATTCCATGCCATTCCATGCCATTCCATGCCATTCCATGCCATTCCATGCCATTCCATGCCATTCCATGCCATTCCATGCCATTCCATGCCATTCAATGCCATTCCATGCCGTCCCATGCCGGTGCCATGCCGTGCCATGCCGGTGCCATGCCGTGCCATGCCGTGCCATGCCGGTGCCATGCCGTGCCATGCCGGTGCCATGCCGTGCCATGCCGGTGCCATGCCGTGCCATGCCGGTGCCATGCCGTGCCATGCCGGTGCCATGCCGTGCCATGCCGGTGCCATGCCGTGCCATGCCGGTGCCATGCCGTGCCATGCCGGTGCCATGCCGTGCCATGCCGGTGCCATGCCGTGCCATGCCGGTGCCATGCCGTGCCATGCCGGTGCCATGCCGTGCCATGCCGGTGCCATGCCGTGCCATGCCGGTGCCATGCCGTGCCATGCCCGTGCCATGCCGTGCCATGCCGGTGCCATGCCGTGCCATGCCGGTGCCATGCCGGTGCCATGCCGTGCCATGCCGGTGCCATGCCGTGCCATGCCGGTGCCATGCCGTGCCATGCCGGTGCCATGCCATTCCATGCCATTCCATGCCATTCCATGCCATTCCATGCCATTCCATGCCATTCCATGCCATTCCATGCCATTCCATGCCATTCCATGCCATTCCATGCCATTCCATGCCATTCCATGCCATTCCATGCCATTCCATGCCATTCCATGCCATTCCATGCCATTCCATGCCATTCCATGCCATTCCATGCCATTCCATGCCATTCCATGCCATTCCATGCCATTCCATGCCATTCCATGCCATTCCATGCCATTCCATGCCATTCCATGCCATTCCATGCCATTCCATGCCATTCCATGCCATTCCATGCCATTCCATGCCATTCCATGCCATTCCATGCCATTCCATGCCATTCCATGCCATTCCATGCCATTCTATGCCATTCCATGCCATTCCATGCCATTCCATGCCATTCCATGCCATTCCATGCCATTCCATGCCATTCCATGCCGGTGCCATGCCGTCCCATGCCGGTGCCATGCCGTCCCATGCCGGTGCCATGCCGTGCCATGCCGGTGCCATGCCGTGCCATGCCGGTGCCATGCCGTGCCATGCCGGTGCCATGCCGTGCCATGCCCGTGCCATGCCGTGCCATGCCCGTGCCATGCCGTGCCATGCCGGTGCCATGCCGTGCCATGCCGGTGCCATGCCGTGCCATGCCGGTGCCATGCCGGTGCCATGCCGTGCCATGCCGGTGCCATGCCGTGCCATGCCGGTGCCATGCCGTGCCATGCCGGTGCCATGCCGTGCCATGCCGGTGCCATGCCATTCCATGCCATTCCATGCCATTCCATGCCATTCCATGCCATTCCATGCCATTCCATGCCATTCCATGCCATTCCATGCCATTCCATGCCATTCCATGCCATTCCATGCCATTCCATGCCATTCCATGCCATTCCATGCCATTCCATGCCATTCCATGCCATTCCATGCCATTCCATGCCATTCCATGCCATTCCATGCCATTCCATGCCATTCCATGCCATTCCATGCCATTCCATGCCATTCCATGCCATTCCATGCCATTCCATGCCATTCCATGCCATTCCATGCCATTCCATGCCATTCCATGCCATTCCATGCCATTCCATGCCATTCCATGCCATTCCATGCCATTCCATGCCATTCCATGCCATTCCATGCCATTCCATGCCATTCCATGCCATTCCATGCCATTCCATGCCATTCCATGCCATTCCATGCCATTCCATGCCATTCCATGCCATTCCATGCCATTCCATGCCATTCCATGCCATTCCATGCCATTCCATGCCATTCCATGCCATTCCATGCCATTCCATGCCATTCCATGCCATTCCATGCCATTCCATGCCATTCCATGCCATTCCATGCCATTCCATGCCATTCCATGCCATTCCATGCCATTCCATGCCATTCCATGCCATTCCATGCCATTCCATGCCATTCCATGCCATTCCATGCCATTCCATGCCATTCCATGCCATTCCATGCCATTCCATGCCATTCCATGCCATTCCATGCCATTCCATGCCATTCCATGCCATTCCATGCCATTCCATGCCATTCCATGCCATTCCATGCCATTCCATGCCATTCCATGCCATTCCATGCCATTCCATGCCATTCCATGCCATTCCATGCCATTCCATGCCATTCCATGCCATTCCATGCCATTCCATGCCATTCCATGCCATTCCATGCCATTCCATGCCATTCCATGCCATTCCATGCCATTCCATGCCATTCCATGCCATTCCATGCCATTCCATGCCATTCCATGCCATTCCATGCCGTGCCATGCCGGTGCCATGCCGGTGCGATGCCATTCCATGCCATTCCATGCCATTCCATGCCATTCCATGCCATTCCATGCCATTCCATGCCATTCCATGCCATTCCATGCCATTCAATGCCATTCCATGCCGTCCCATGCCGGTGCCATGCCGTGCCATGCCGGTGCCATGCCGTGCCATGCCGTGCCATGCCGGTGCCATGCCGTGCCATGCCGGTGCCATGCCGTGCCATGCCGGTGCCATGCCGTGCCATGCCGGTGCCATGCCGTGCCATGCCGGTGCCATGCCGTGCCATGCCGGTGCCATGCCGTGCCATGACGGTGCCATGCCGTGCCATGCCGGTGCCATGCCGTGCCATGCCGGTGCCATGCCGTGCCATGCCGGTGCCATGCCGTGCCATGCCGGTGCCATGCCGTGCCATGCCCGTGCCATGCCGTGCCATGCCGGTGCCATGCCGTGCCATGCCGGTGCCATGCCGGTGCCATGCCGTGCCATGCCGGTGCCATGCCGTGCCATGCCGGTGCCATGCCGTGCCATGCCGGTGCCATGCCGTGCCATGCCGGTGCCATGCCATTCCATGCCATTCCATGCCATTCCATGCCATTCCATGCCATTCCATGCCATTCCATGCCATTCCATGCCATTCCATGCCATTCCATGCCATTCCATGCCATTCCATGCCATTCCATGCCATTCCATGCCATTCCATGCCATTCCATGCCATTCCATGCCATTCCATGCCATTCCATGCCATTCCATGCCATTCCATGCCATTCCATGCCATTCCATGCCATTCCATGCCATTCCATGCCATTCCATGCCATTCCATGCCATTCCATGCCATTCCATGCCATTCCATGCCATTCCATGCCATTCCATGCCATTCCATGCCATTCCATGCCATTCCATGCCATTCCATGCCATTCCATGCCATTCCATGCCATTCCATGCCATTCCATGCCATTCCATGCCATTCCATGCCATTCCATGCCATTCTATGCCATTCCATGCCATTCCATGCCATTCCATGCCATTCCATGCCATTCCATGCCATTCCATGCCATTCCATGCCATTCCATGCCATTCCATGCCGGTGCCATGCCGTCCCATGCCGGTGCCATGCCGTCCCATGCCGGTGCCATGCCGTGCCATGCCGGTGCCATGCCGTGCCATGCCGGTGCCATGCCGTGCCATGCCGGTGCCATGCCGTGCCATGCCCGTGCCATGCCGTGCCATGCCCGTGCCATGCCGTGCCATGCCGGTGCCATGCCGTGCCATGCCGGTGCCATGCCGTGCCATGCCGGTGCCATGCCGGTGCCATGCCGTGCCATGCCGGTGCCATGCCGTGCCATGCCGGTGCCATGCCGTGCCATGCCGGTGCCATGCCGTGCCATGCCGGTGCCATGCCATTCCATGCCATTCCATGCCATTCCATGCCATTCCATGCCATTCCATGCCATTCCATGCCATTCCATGCCATTCCATGCCATTCCATGCCATTCCATGCCATTCCATGCCATTCCATGCCATTCCATGCCATTCCATGCCATTCCATGCCATTCCATGCCATTCCATGCCATTCCATGCCATTCCATGCCATTCCATGCCATTCCATGCCATTCCATGCCATTCCATGCCATTCCATGCCATTCCATGCCATTCCATGCCATTCCATGCCATTCCATGCCATTCCATGCCATTCCATGCCATTCCATGCCATTCCATGCCATTCCATGCCATTCCATGCCATTCCATGCCATTCCATGCCATTCCATGCCATTCCATGCCATTCCATGCCATTCCATGCCATTCCATGCCATTCCATGCCATTCCATGCCATTCCATGCCATTCCATGCCATTCCATGCCATTCCATGCCATTCCATGCCATTCCATGCCATTCCATGCCATTCCATGCCATTCCATGCCATTCCATGCCATTCCATGCCATTCCATGCCATTCCATGCCATTCCATGCCATTCCATGCCATTCCATGCCATTCCATGCCATTCCATGCCATTCCATGCCATTCCATGCCATTCCATGCCATTCCATGCCATTCCATGCCATTCCATGCCATTCCATGCCATTCCATGCCATTCCATGCCATTCCATGCCATTCCATGCCATTCCATGCCATTCCATGCCATTCCATGCCATTCCATGCCATTCCATGCCATTCCATGCCATTCCATGCCATTCCATGCCATTCCATGCCATTCCATGCCATTCCATGCCATTCCATGCCATTCCATGCCATTCCATGCCATTCCATGCCATTCCATGCCATTCCATGCCATTCCATGCCATTCCATGCCATTCCATGCCATTCCATGCCATTCCATGCCATTCCATGCCATTCCATGCCATTCCATGCCATTCCATGCCATTCCATGCCATTCCATGCCATTCCATGCCATTCCATGCCATTCCATGCCATTCCATGCCATTCCATGCCATTCCATGCCATTCCATGCCATTCCATGCCATTCCATGCCATTCCATGCCATTCCATGCCATTCCATGCCATTCCATGCCATTCCATGCCATTCAATGCCGTGCCATGCCGTGCCATGCCATTCCATGCCATTCCATGCCATTCCATGCCATTCCATGCCATTCCATGCCATTTCATGCCATTCCATGCCATTTCATGCCATTCCATGCCATTCCATGCCATTCCATGCCATTCCATGCCATTCCATGCCATTCCATGCCATTCCATGCCATTCCATGCCATTCCATGCCATTCCATGCCATTCCATGCCGTGCCATGCCCGTGCCATGCCGTGCCATGCCGGTGCCATGCCGTGCCATGCCGGTGCCATGCCGTGCCATGCCGGTGCCATGCCGGTGCCATGCCGGTGCCATGCCGTGCCATGCCGGTGCCATGCCGTGCCATGCCGGTGCCATGCCGTGCCATGCCGGTGCCATGCCATTCCATGCCATTCCATGCCATTCCATGCCATTCCATGCCATTCCATGCCATTCCATGCCATTCCATGCCATTCCATGCCATTCCATGCCATTCCATGCCATTCCATGCCATTCCATGCCATTCCATGCCATTCCATGCCATTCCATGCCATTCCATGCCATTCCATGCCATTCCATGCCATTCCATGCCATTCCATGCCATTCCATGCCATTCCATGCCATTCCATGCCATTCCATGCCATTCCATGCCATTCCATGCCATTCCATGCCATTCCATGCCATTCCATGCCATTCCATGCCATTCCATGCCATTCCATGCCATTCCATGCCATTCCATGCCATTCCATGCCATTCCATGCCATTCCATGCCATTCCATGCCATTCCATGCCATTCCATGCCATTCCATGCCATTCCATGCCATTCCATGCCATTCCATGCCATTCCATGCCATTCCATGCCATTCCATGCCATTCCATGCCATTCCATGCCATTCCATGCCATTCCATGCCGTGCCATGCCATTCCATGCCATTCCATGCCATTCCATGCCATTCCATGCCATTCCATGCCATTCCATGCCATTCCATGCCATTCCATGCCATTCCATGCCATTCCATGCCATTCCATGCCATTCCATGCCATTCCATGCCATTCCATGCCATTCCATGCCATTCCATGCCATTCCATGCCATTCCATGCCATTCCATGCCATTCCATGCCATTCCATGCCATTCCATGCCATTCCATGCCATTCCATGCCATTCCATGCCATTCCATGCCATTCCATGCCATTCCATGCCATTCCATGCCATTCCATGCCATTCCATGCCATTCCATGCCATTCCATGCCATTCCATGCCATTCCATGCCATTCCATGCCATTCCATGCCATTCCATGCCATTCCATGCCATTCCATGCCATTCCATGCCATTCCATGCCATTCCATGCCATTCCATGCCATTCCATGCCATTCCATGCCATTCCATGCCATTCCATGCCATTCCATGCCATTCCATGCCATTCCATGCCATTCCATGCCATTCCATGCCATTCCATGCCATTCCATGCCATTCCATGCCATTCCATGCCATTCCATGCCATTCCATGCCATTCCATGCCATTCCATGCCATTCCATGCCATTCCATGCCATTCCATGCCATTCCATGCCATTCCATGCCATTCCATGCCATTCCATGCCATTCCATGCCATTCCATGCCATTCCATGCCATTCCATGCCATTCCATGCCATTCCATGCCATTCCATGCCATTCCATGCCATTCCATGCCATTCCATGCCATTCCATGCCATTCCATGCCATTCCATGCCATTCCATGCCATTCCATGCCATTCCATGCCATTCCATGCCATTCCATGCCATTCCATGCCATTCCATGCCATTCCATGCCATTCCATGCCATTCCATGCCATTCCATGCCATTCCATGCCATTCCATGCCATTCCATGCCATTCCATGCCATTCCATGCCATTCCATGCCATTCCATGCCATTCCATGCCATTCCATGCCATTCCATGCCGGTGCCATGCCGTGCCGTGCCGGTGCCATGCCATTCCATGCCATTCCATGCCATTCCATGCCATTCCATGCCATTCCATGCCATTCCATGCCATTCCATGCCATTCCATGCCATTCCATGCCATTCCATGCCATTCCATGCCATTCCATGCCATTCCATGCCATTCCATGCCATTCCATGCCATTCCATGCCATTCCATGCCATTCCATGCCATTCCATGCCATTCCATGCCATTCCATGCCATTCCATGCCATTCCATGACATTCCATGCCATTCCATGCCATTCCATGCCATTCCATGCCATTCCATGCCGTGCCATGCCGGTGCCATGCCGGTGCGATGCCGGTGCCATGCCGGGGCGATGCCATTCCATGCCATTCAATGCCATTCAATGCCGTGCCATGCCGTCCCATGCCGGTGCCATGCCGTGCCATGCCGGTGCCATGCCGTGCCATGCCGTGCCATGCCGGTGCCATGCCGTGCCATGCCGGTGCCATGCCGTGCCATGCCGGTGCCATGCCGTGCCATGCCGGTGCCATGCCGTGCCATGCCGGTGCCATGCCGTGCCATGCCGGTGCCATGCCGTGCCATGCCGGTGCCATGCCGTGCCATGCCGGTGCCATGCCGTGCCATGCCCGTGCCATGCCGTGCCATGCCGGTGCCATGCCGTGCCATGCCGGTGCCATGCCGGTGCCATGCCGTGCCATGCCGGTGCCATGCCGTGCCATGCCGGTGCCATGCCGTGCCATGCCGGTGCCATGCCATTCCATGCCATTCCATGCCATTCCATGCCATTCCATGCCATTCCATGCCATTCCATGCCATTCCATGCCATTCCATGCCATTCCATGCCATTCCATGCCATTCCATGCCATTCCATGCCATTCCATGCCATTCCATGCCATTCCATGCCATTCCATGCCATTTCATGCCATTCCATGCCATTCCATGCCATTCCATGCCATTCCATGCTATTCCATGCCATTCCATGCCATTCCATGCCATTCCATGCCATTCCATGCCATTCCATGCCATTCCATGCCATTCCATGCCATTCCATGCCATTCCATGCCATTCCATGCCATTCCATGCCATTCCATGCCGTCCCATGCCGGTGCCATGCCGTGCCATGCCGGTGCCATGCCGTGCCATGCCGGTGTCATGCCGTGCCATGCCGGTGCCATGCCGTGCCATGCCGGTGCCATGCCGTGCCATGCCGGTGCCATGCCGTGCCATGCCGGTGCCATGCCGTGCCATGCCCGTGCCATGCCGTGCCATGCCGGTGCCATGCCGTGCCATGCCGGTGCCATGCCGGTGCCATGCCGTGCCATGCCGGTGCCATGCCGTGCCATGCCGGTGCCATGCCATTCCATGCCATTCCATGCCATTCCATGCCATTCCATGCCATTCCATGCCATTCCATGCCATTCCATGCCATTCCATGCCATTCCATGCCATTCCATGCCATTCCATGCCATTCCATGCCATTCCATGCCATTCCATGCCATTCCATGCCATTCCATGCCATTCCATGCCATTCCATGCCATTCCATGCCATTCCATGCCATTCCATGCCATTCCATGCCATTCCATGCCATTCCATGCCATTCCATGCCATTCCATGCCATTCCATGCCATTCCATGCCATTCCATGCCATTCCATGCCATTCCATGCCATTCCATGCCATTCCATGCCATTCCATGCCATTCCATGCCATTCCATGCCATTCCATGCCATTCCATGCCATTCCATGCCATTCCATGCCATTCCATGCCATTCCATGCCATTCCATGCCATTCCATGCCATTCCATGCCATTCCATGCCATTCCATGCCATTCCATGCCATTCCATGCCATTCCATGCCGTGCCATGCCGGTGCCATGCCGGTGCCATGCCGTGCCATGCCGGTGCCATGCCGTGCCATGCCGGTGCCATGCCGTGCCATGCCGGTGCCATGCCGTGCCATGCCGGTGCCATGCCGTGCCATGCCGTGCCATGCCGGTGCCATGCCGGTGCCATGCCGTGCCATGCCGGTGCCATGCCGTGCCATGCCGTGCGATGCCATTCCATGCCGGTGCGATGCCATTCCATGCCATTCCATGCCATTCCATGCCATTCCATGCCATTCCATGCCATTCCATGTCATTCCATGCCATTCCATGCCATTCCATGCCATTCCATGCCATTCCATGCCATTCCATGCCATTCCATGCCATTCCATGCCATTCCATGCCATTCCATGCCATTCCATGCCATTCCATGCCATTCCATGCCATTCCATGCCATTCCATGCCATTCCATGCCATTCCATGCCATTCCATGCCATTCCATGCCATTCCATGCCATTCCATGCCATTCCATGCCATTCCATGCCATTCCATGCCATTCCATGCCATTCCATGCCATTCCATGCCATTCCATGCCATTCCATGCCATTCCATGCCATTCCATGCCATTCCATGCCATTCCATGCCATTCAATGCCGTGCCATGCCGTGCCATGCCATTCCATGCCATTCCATGCCATTCCATGCCATTCCATGCCATTTCATGCCATTCCATGCCATTTCATGCCATTCCATGCCATTCCATGCCATTCCATGCCATTCCATGCCATTCCATGCCATTCCATGCCATTCCATGCCATTCCATGCCATTCCATGCCATTCCATGCCATTCCATGCCATTCCATGCCATTCCATGCCATTCAATGCCGTGCCATGCCGTGCTATGCCGTGCCATGCCGTGCTATGCCGTGCCATGCCGTGCCATGCCGGTGCCATGCCGTGCCATGCCGGTGCCATGCCGTGCCATGCCGGTGCCATGCCGGTGCCATGCCGTGCCATGCCGGTGCCATGCCGTGCCATGCCGGTGCCATGCCGTGCCATGCCGGTGCCATGCCGTGCCATGCCGGTGCCATGCCGTGCCATGCCGGTGCCATGCCGTGCCATGCCGGTGCCATGCCGTGCCATGCCGGTGCCATGCCGTGCCATGCCGGTGCCATGCCGTGCCATGCCGGTGCCATGCCGTGCCATGCCGGTGCCATGCCGTGCCATGCCGTGCCATGCCGGTGCGATGCCATTCCATGCCGGTGCGATGCCATTCCATGCCATTCCATGCCATTCCATGCCATTCCATGCCATTCCATGCCATTCCATGCCATTCCATGCCATTCCATGCCATTCCATGCCATTCCATGCCATTCCATGCCATTCCATGCCATTCCATGCCATTCCATGCCATTCCATGCCATTCCATGCCATTCCATGCCATTCCATGCCATTCCATGCCATTCCATGCCATTCCATGCCATTCCATGCCATTCCATGCCATTCCATGCCATTCCATGCCATTCCATGCCATTCCATGCCATTCCATGCCATTCCATGCCATTCCATGCCATTCCATGCCATTCCATGCCATTCCATGCCATTCCATGCCATTCCATGCCATTCCATGCCATTCCATGCCATTCCATGCCATTCCATGCCATTCCATGCCATTCCATGCCATTCCATGCCATTCCATGCCATTCCATGCCATTCCATGCCATTCCATGCCATTCCATGCCATTCCATGCCATTCCATGCCATTCCATGCCATTCCATGCCATTCCATGCCATTCCATGCCATTCCATGCCATTCCATGCCATTCCATGCCATTCCATGCCATTCCATGCCATTCCATGCCATTCCATGCCATTCCATGCCATTCCATGCCATTCCATGCCATTCCATGCCATTCCATGCCATTCCATGCCATTCCATGCCATTCCATGTCATTCCATGCCATTCCATGCCATTCCATGCCATTCCATGCCATTCCATGCCATTCCATGCCATTCCATGCCATTCCATGCCATTCCATGCCATTCCATGCCATTCCATGCCATTCCATGCCATTCCATGCCATTCCATGCCATTCAATGCCGTGCCATGCCGTGCTATGCCGTGCCATGCCGTGCTATGCCGTGCCATGCCGTGCCATGCCGTGCCATGCCGTGCCATGCCGTGCCATGCCGTGCCATGCCGTGCCATGCCGTGCCATGCCGTGCCATGCCGTGCCATGCCGTGCCATGCCGTGCCATGCCGTGCCATGCCGGTGCCATGCCGTGCCATGCCGGTGCCATGCCGTGCCATGCCGTGCCATGCCGGTGCCATGCCGTGCCATGCCATTCCATGCCATTCCATGTCATTCCATGCCATTCCATGCCATTCCATGTCATTCCATGCCATTCCATGTCATTCCATGCCATTCCATGTCATTCCATGCCATTCCATGTCATTCCATGCCATTCCATGCCATTCCATGCCATTCCATACCATTCCATGCCATTCCATGCCATTCCATGCCATTCCATGCCATTCCATGCCATTCCATGCCATTCCATGCCATTCCATGCCATTCCATGCCATTCCATGCCATTCCATGCCATTCCATGCCATTCCATGCCATTCCATGCCATTCCATGCCATTCCATGCCATTCCATGCCATTCCATGCCATTCCATGCCATTCCATGCCATTCCATGCCATTCCATGCCATTCCATGCCATTCCATGCCATTCCATGCCGTGCCATGCCGGTGCCATGCCGTGCCATGCCATTCCATGCCGTGCCATGCCGGTGCCATGCCGTGCCATGCCGGTGCCATGCCGTGCCATGCCGGTGCCATGCCGTGCCATGCCGGTGCCATGCCGTGCCATGCCGTGCCATGCCGTGCCATGCCGGTGCCATGCCGTGCCATGCCGTGCCATGCCGGTGCCATGCCGTGCCATGCCGGTGCCATGCCGTGCCATGCCGGTGCCATGCCGTGCTATGCCGTGCCATGCCGTGCTATGCCGTGCCATGCCGGTGCCATGCCGTGCCATGCCGGTGCCATGCCGTGCCATGCCGGTGCCATGCCGTGCCATGCCGGTGCCATGCCGTGCCATGCCGGTGCCATGCCGTGCCATGCCGTGCCATGCCGTGCCATGCCGTGCCATGCCGTGCCATGCCGTGCCATGCGGTGCCATGTCATTCCATGCCATTCCATGTCATTCCATGCCATTCCATGCCATTCCATGCCATTCCATGCCATTCCATGCCATTCCATGCCATTCCATGCCATTCCATGCCATTCCATGCCATTCCATGCCATTCCATGCCATTCCATGCCATTCCATGCCATTCCATGCCATTCCATGCCATTCCATGCCATTCCATGCCATTCCATGCCATTCCATGCCATTCCATGCCATTCCATGCCATTCCATGCCATTCCATGCCATTCCATGCCATTCCATGCCATTCCATGCCATTCCATGCCATTCCATGCCATTCCATGCCATTCCATGCCATTCCATGCCATTCCATGCCATTCCATGCCATTCCATGCCATTCCATGCCATTCCATGCCATTCCATGCCATTCCATGCCATTCCATGCCATTCCATGCCATTCCATGCCATTCCATGCCATTCCATGCCATTCCATGCCATTCCATGCCATTCCATGCCATTCCATGCCATTCCATGCCATTCCATGCCATTCCATGCCATTCCATGCCATTCCATGCCATTCCATGCCATTCCATGCCATTCCATGCCATTCCATGCCGTGCCATGCCATTCCATGCCGTGCCATGCCGGTGCCATGCCGTGCCATGCCATTCCATGCCGTGCCATGCCGGTGCCATGCCGTGCCATGCCGGTGCCATGCCGTGCCATGCCGGTGCCATGCCGTGCCATGCCGGTGCCATGCCGTGCCATGCCGGTGCCATGCCGTGCCATGCCGTGCCATACCGTGCCATGCCGGTGCCATGCCGTGCCATGCCGTGCCATGCCGGTGCCATGCCGGTGCCATGCCGTGCCATGCCGGTGCCATGCCGTGCTATGCCGTGCCATGCCGGTGCCATGCCGGTGCCATGCCGTGCCATGACGGTGCCATGCCGTGCCATGCCGTGACATGCGGTGCCATGCCATTCCATGCCATTCCATGCCATTCCATGCCATTCCATGCCATTCCATGCCATTCCATGCCATTCCATGCCATTCCATGTCATTCCATGCCATTCCATGCCATTCCATGCCATTCCATGCCATTCCATGCCGTGCCATGCCGGTGCCATGCCGTGCTATGCCGTGCCATGCCGGTGCCATGCCGTGCCATGCCGGTGCCATGCCGTGCCATGCCGGTGCCATGCCGTGCCATGCCGGTGCCATGCCGTGCCATGCCGTGCCATGCCGTGCCATGCCGTGCCATGCCGTGCCATGCGGTGCCATGCCATTCCATGCCATTCCATGCCATTCCATGACATTCCATGCCATTCCATGTCATTCCATGCCATTCCATGCCATTCCATGCCATTCCATGCCATTCCACGCCATTCAATGCCGTGCCATGCCGTGCCATGCCGGTGCCATGCCGTGCCATGCCGGTGCCATGCCGTGCCATGCCGGTGCCATGCCGTGCCATGCCGTGCCATGCCGTGCCATGCCGGTGCCATGCCGTGCCATGCCGGTGCCATGCCGTGCCATGCCGGTGCCATGCCGTGCCATGCCGTGCCATGCGGTGCCATGCCATTCCATGCCATTCCATGTCATTCCATGCCATTCCATGTCATTCCATGCCATTCCATGTCATTCCATGCCATTCCATGTCATTCCATGCCATTCCATGTCATTCCATGCCATTCCATGCCATTCCATGCCATTCCATGCCATTCCATGCCATTCCATGCCATTCCATGCCATTCCATGCCATTCCATGCCATTCCATGCCATTCCATGCCATTCCATGCCATTCCATGCCATTCCATGCCATTCCATGCCATTCCATGCCATTCCATGCCATTCCATGCCATTCCATGCCATTCCATGCCATTCCATGCCATTCCATGCCATTCCATGCCATTCCATGCCATTCCATGCCATTCCATGCCATTCCATGCCATTCCATGCCATTCCATGCCATTCCATGCCATTCCATGCCATTCCATGCCATTCCATGCCATTCCATGCCATTCCATGCCATTCCATGCCATTCCATGCCATTCCATGCCATTCCATGCCATTCCATGCCATTCCATGCCATTCCATGCCATTCCATGCCATTCCATGCCATTCCATGCCATTCCATGCCATTCCATGCCATTCCATGCCATTCCATGCCATTCCATGCCATTCCATGCCATTCCATGCCATTCCATGCCGTGCCATGCCATTCCATGCCGTGCCATGCCATTCCATGCCGTGCCATGCCGGTGCCATGCCGTGCCATGCCGTGCCATGCCGGTGCCATGCCGTGCCATGCCATTCCATGCCGTGCCATGCCGGTGCCATGCCGTGCCATGCCGGTGCCATGCCGTGCCATGCCGGTGCCATGCCGTGCCATGCCGGTGCCATGCCGTGCCATGCCGGTGCCATGCCGTGCCATGCCGGTGCCATGCCGTGCCATGCCGGTGCCATGCCGTGCCATGCCGGTGCCATGCCGTGCCATGCCGGTGCCATGCCGTGCCATGCCGTGCCATGCCGGTGCCATGCCGTGCCATGCCGGTGCCATGCCGTGCCATGCCGGTGCCATGCCGTGCTATGCCGTGCCATGCCGGTGCCATGCCGTGCCATGCCGGTGCCATGCCGTGCCATGACGGTGCCATGCCGTGCCATGCCGTGACATGCGGTGCCATGCCATTCCATGCCATTCCATGCCATTCCATGCCATTCCATGCCATTCCATGCCATTCCATGCCATTCCATGCCATTCCATGCCATTCCATGCCATTCCATGCCATTCCATGCCATTCCATGCCATTCCATGCCATTCCATGCCATTCCATGCCATTCCATGCCATTCCATGCCATTCCATGCCATTCCATGCCATTCCATGCCATTCAATGCCGGTGCCATGCCGTGCCATGCCGGTGCCATGCCGTGCTATGCCGTGCCATGCCGGTGCCATGCCGTGCCATGCCGGTGCCATGCCGTGCCATGCCGGTGCCATGCCGGTGCCATGCCGTGCCATGCCGGTGCCATGCCGTGCCATGCCGGTGCCATGCCGTGCCATGCCGGTGCCATGCCGTGCCATGCCGGTGCCATGCCGTGCCATGCCGGTGCCATGCCGTGCCATGCCGGTGCCATGCCGTGCCATGCCGGTGCCATGCCGTGCCATGCCGGTGCCATGCCATTCCATGCCATTCCATGCCATTCCATGCCATTCCATGCCGGTGCCATGCCGTGCCATGCCGGTGCCATGCCGTGCCATGCCGGTGCCATGCCGTGCCATGCCGGTGCCATGCCGTGCCATGCCGGTGCCATGCCGTGCCATGCCGGTGCCATGCCGTGCCATGCCGTGCCATGCCGGTGCCATGCCGTGCCATGCCGGTGCCATGCCGTGCCATGCCGTGCCATGCGGTGCCATGCCGTGCCATGCCGTGCCATGCCGTGCCATGCGGTGCCATGCCATTCCATGCCATTCCATGCCATTCCATGACATTCCATGCCATTCCATGTCATTCCATGCCATTCCATGCCATTCCATGCCATTCCATGCCATTCCATGCCATTCCATGCCATTCAATGCCGTGCCATGCCGTGCCATGCCGGTGCCATGCCGTGCCATGCCGGTGCCATGCCGTGCCATGCCGGTGCCATGCCGTGCCATGCCGGTGCCATGACGTGCCATGCCGGTGCCATGCCGTGCCATGCCGGTGCCATGCCGTGCCATGCCGGTGCCATGCCGTGCCATGCCGGTGCCATGCCGTGCCATGCCGGTGCCATGCCGTGCCATGCCGGTGCCATGCCGTGCCATGCCGGTGCCATGCCGTGCCATGCCGGTGCCATGCCGTGCCATGCCGGTGCCATGCCGTGCCATGCCGGTGCCATGCCGTGCCATGCCGGTGCCATGCCGTGCCATGCCGTGCCATGCCGGTGCCATGCCGTGCCATGCCGGTGCCATGCCGTGCCATGCCGTGCCATGCGGTGCCATGCCATTCCATGCCATTCCATGTCATTCCATGCCATTCCATGTCATTCCATGCCATTCCATGTCATTCCATGCCATTCCATGTCATTCCATGCCATTCCATGTCATTGCATGCCATTCCATGCCATTCCATGCCATTCCATACCATTCCATGCCATTCCATGCCATTCCATGCCATTCCATGCCATGCCATTCCATGCCATTCCATGCCATTCCATGCCATTCCATGCCATTCCATGCCATTCCATGCCATTCCATGCCATTCCATGCCATTCCATGCCATTCCATGCCATTCCATGCCATTCCATGCCATTCCATGCCATTCCATGCCATTCCATGCCATTCCATGCCATTCCATGCCATTCCATGCCATTCCATGCCATTCCATGCCATTCCATGCCATTCCATGCCATTCAATGCCGTGCCATGCCGTGCCATGCCGTGCCATGCCGTGCCATGCCGTGCCATGCCGTGCCATGCCGGTGCCATGCCGTGCCATGCCGGTGCCATGCCGTGCCATGCCGGTGCCATGCCGTGCCATGCCGGTGCCATGCCGTGCCATGCCGGTGCCATGCCGTGCCATGCCGTGCCATGCCGGTGCCATGCCGTGCCATGCCTGTGCCATGCCGTGCCATGCCGGTGCCATGCCGTGCCATGCCGGTGCCATGCCGTGCCATGCCGGTGCCATGCCGTGCCATGCCGGTGCCATGCCGTGCCATGCCGTGCCATGCCGGTGCCATGCCGTGCCATGCCGGTGCCATGCCGTGCCATGCCGGTGCCATGCCGTGCCATGCCGTGCCATGCCGTGCCATGCCGTGCCATGCGGTGCCATGCCATTCCATGCCATTCCATGCCATTCCATGTCATTCCATGCCATTCCATGCCATTCCATGCCATTCAATGCCGTGCCATGCCGTTCCATGCCGGTGCCATGCCGTGCCATGCCGGTGCCATGCCGTGCCATGCCGGTGCCATGCCGTGCTATGCCGTGCCATGCCGGTGCCATGCCGTGCCATGCCGGTGCCATGCCGTGCCATGCCGGTGCCATGCCGTGCCATGCCGTGCCATGCCGGTGCCATGCCGTGCCATGCCGGTGCCATGCCGTGCCATGCCGTGCCATGCCGTGCCATGCCGTGCCATGCCGTGCCATGCCGTGCCATGCCGTGCCATGCGGTGCCATGCCATTCCATGCCATTCCATGCCATTCCATGCCATTCCATGCCATTCCATGTCATTCCATGCCATTCCATGCCATTCCATGCCATTCCATGCCATTCCATGCCATTCCATGCCATTCAATGCCGTGCCATGCCGTGCCATGCCGGTGCCATGCCGTGCCATGCCGGTGCCATGCCGTGCCATGCCGGTGCCATGCCGTGCCATGCCGGTGCCATGCCGTGCCATGCCGGTGCCATGCCGTGCCA
Source organism: Cryptus armator (assembly GCA_963971235.1). Lineage (NCBI taxonomy): Eukaryota > Metazoa > Arthropoda > Insecta > Hymenoptera > Ichneumonidae > Cryptus > Cryptus armator. The sequence goes on along the minus strand of CAXARG010000106.1, from coordinate 78,070 downwards.
TGCCGGTGCCATGCCGTGCCATGCCGGTGCCATGCCGTGCCATGCCGGTGCCATGCCGTGCCATGCCGGTGCCATGCCGTGCCATGCCGGTGCCATGCCGTGCCATGCCGTGCCATGCCGGTGCCATGCCGTGCCATGCCGTGCCATGCGGTGCCATGCCATTCCATGCCATTCCATGTCATTCCATGCCATTCCATGTCATTCCATGCCATTCCATGTCATTCCATGCCATTCCATGTCATTCCATGTCATTCCATGCCATTCCATGCCATTGCATGCCATTCCATGCCATTCCATGCCATTCCATGCCATTCCATGCCATTCCATGCCATTCCATGCCATTCCATGCCATTCCATGCCATTCCATGCCATTCCATGCCATTCCATGCCATTCCATGCCATTCCATGCCATTCCATGCCATTCCATGCCATTCCATGCCATTCCATGCCATTCCATGCCATTCCATGCCATTCCATGCCATTCCATGCCATTCCATGCCATTCCATGCCATTCCATGCCATTCCATGCCATTCCATGCCATTCCATGCCATTCCATGCCATTCCATGCCATTCCATGCCATTCCATGCCATTCCATCCCATCCATGCCATTCCATGCCATTCCATGCCATTCCATGCCATTCCATGCCATTCCATGCCATTCCATGCCATTCCATGCCATTCCATGCCATTCCATGCCATTCCATGCCATTCCATGCCATTCCATGCCATTCCATGCCATTCCATGCCATTCCATGCCATTCCATGCCATTCCATGCCATTCCATGCCATTCCATGCCATTCCATGCCATTCCATGCCATTCCATGCCATTCAATGCCGTGCCATGCCGTGCCATGCCGTGCCATGCCGTGCCATGCCGTGCCATGCCGTGCCATGCCGTGCCATGCCGTGCCATGCCGTGCCATGCGGTGCCATGCCATTCCATGCCATTCCATGCCATTCCATGTCATTCCATGCCATTCCATGCCATTCCATGCCATTCCATGCCATTCCATGCCATTCAATGCCGTGCCATGCCGTGCCATGCCGGTGCCATGCCGGTGCCATGCCGTGCCATGCCGGTGCCATGCCGTGCCATGCCGGTGCCATGCCGTGCCATGCCGGTGCCATGCCGTGCCATGCCGGTGCCATGCCGTGCCATGCCGGTGCCATGCCGTGCCATGCCGGTGCCATGCCGTGCCATGCCGGTGCCATGCCGTGCCATGCCGGTGCCATGCCGTGCCATGCCGGTGCCATGCCGTGCCATGCCGGTGCCATGCCGTGCCATGCCGTGCCATGCCGGTGCCATGCCGTGCCATGCCGGTGCCATGCCGTGCCATGCCGTGCCATGCGGTGCCATGCCATTCCATGCCATTCCATGTCATTCCATGCCATTCCATGTCATTCCATGCCATTCCATGTCATTCCATGCCATTCCATGTCATTCCATGCCATTCCATGCCATTCCATGCCATTCCATGCCATTCCATGCCATTCCATGCCATTCCATGCCATTCCATGCCATTCCATGCCATTCCATGCCATTCCATGCCATTCCATGCCATTCCATGCCATTCCATGCCATTCCATGCCATTCCATGCCATTCCATGCCATTCCATGCCATTCCATGCCATTCCATGCCATTCCATGCCATTCCATGCCATTCCATGCCATTCCATGCCATTCCATGCCATTCCATGCCATTCCATGCCATTCCATGCCATTCCATGCCATTCCATGCCATTCCATGCCATTCCATGCCATTCCATGCCATTCCATGCCATTCCATGCCATTCCATGCCATTCCATGCCATTCCATGCCATTCCATGCCATTCCATGCCATTCCATGCCATTCCATGCCATTCCATGCCATTCCATGCCATTCCATGCCATTCCATGCCATTCCATGCCATTCCATGCCATTCCATGCCATTCCATGCCATTCCATGCCATTCCATGCCATTCCATGCCATTCCATGCCATTCCATGCCATTCCATGCCATTCCATGCCATTCCATGCCATTCCATGCCATTCCATGCCATTCCATGCCATTCCATGCCATTCCATGCCATTCCATGCCATTCCATGCCATTCCATGCCATTCCATGCCATTCCATGCCGTGCCATGCCATTCCATGCCGTGCCATGCCGGTGCCATGCCGTGCCATGCCATTCCATGCCGTGCCATGCCGGTGCCATGCCGTGCCATGCCGGTGCCATGCCGTGCCATGCCGGTGCCATGCCGGTGCCATGCCGGTGCCATGCCGTGCCATGCCGGTGCCATGCCGTGCCATGCCGGTGCCATGCCGTGCCATGCCGTGCCATGCCGTGCCATGCCGGTGCCATGCCGTGCCATGCCGTGCCATGCCGGTGCCATGCCGTGCCATGCCGTGCCATGCCGTGCCATGCCGGTGCCATGCCGTGCCATGCCGTGCCATGCCGGTGCCATGCCGTGCCATGCCGGTGCCATGCCGTGCCATGACGGTGCCATGCCGTGCCATGCCGTGACATGCGGTGCCATGCCATTCCATGCCATTCCATGCCATTCCATGCCATTCCATGCCATTCCATGCCATTCCATGCCATTCCATGCCTTCCATGCCATTCCATGCCATTCCATGCCATTCCATGCCATTCCATGTCATTCCATGCCATTCCATGCCATTCCATGCCATTCCATGCCATTCCATGCCATTCCATGCCATTCCATGCCATTCCATGCCGTGCCATGCCGGTGCCATGCCGTGCTATGCCGTGCCATGCCGGTGCCATGCCGTGCCATGCCGGTGCCATGCCGTGCCATGCCGGTGCCATGCCGTGCCATGCCGGTGCCATGCCGTGCCATGCCGGTGCCATGCCGTGCCATGCCGTGCCATGCCGTGCCATGCGGTGCCATGCCATTCCATGCCATTCCATGCCATTCCATGACATTCCATGCCATTCCATGTCATTCCATGCCATTCCATGCCATTCCATGCCATTCCATGCCATTCCACGCCATTCAATGCCGTGCCATGCCGTGCCATGCCGGTGCCATGCCGTGCCATGCCGGTGCCATGCCGTGCCATGCCGTGCCATGCCGTGCCATGCCGGTGCCATGCCGTGCCATGCCGTGCCATGCCGGTGCCATGCCGTGCCATGCCGTGCCATGCGGTGCCATGCCATTCCATGCCATTCCATGTCATTCCATGCCATTCCATGTCATTCCATGCCATTCCATGTCATTCCATGTCATTCCATGCCATTCCATGTCATTCCATGCCATTCCATGCCATTCCATGCCATTCCATGCCATTCCATGCCATTCCATGCCATTCCATGCCATTCCATGCCATTCCATGCCATTCCATGCCATTCCATGCCATTCCATGCCATTCCATGCCATTCCATGCCATTCCATGCCATTCCATGCCATTCCATGCCATTCCATGCCATTCCATGCCATTCCATGCCATTCCATGCCATTCCATGCCATTCCATGCCATTCCATGCCATTCCATGCCATTCCATGCCATTCCATGCCATTCCATGCCATTCCATGCCATTCCATGCCATTCCATGCCATTCCATGCCATTCCATGCCATTCCATGCCATTCCATGCCATTCCATGCCATTCCACATGCCATTCCATGCCATTCCATGCCATTCCATGCCATTCCATGCCATTCCATGCCATTCCATGCCATTCCATGCCATTCCATGCCATTCCATGCCATTCCATGCCATTCCATGCCATTCCATGCCATTCCATGCCATTCCATGCCATTCCATGCCATTCCATGCCATTCAATGCCGTGCCATGCCGTCCCATGCCGGTGCCATGCCGTGCCATGCCGGTGCCATGCCGTGCCATGCCGGTGCCATGCCGTGCCATGCCGGTGCCATGCCGTGCCATGCCGGTGCCATGCCGTGCCATGCCGGTGCCATGCCGTGCCATGCCGGTGCCATGCCGTGCCATGCCGGTGCCATGCCGTGCCATGCCGGTGCCATGCCGTGCCATGCCGGTGCCATGCCGTGCCATGCCCGTGCCATGCCGTGCCATGCCGGTGCCATGCCGTGCCATGCCGGTGCCATGCCGGTGCCATGCCGTGCCATGCCGGTGCCATGCCGTGCCATGCCGGTGCCATGCCGTGCCATGCCGGTGCCATGCCATTCCATGCCATTCCATGCCATTCCATGCCATTCCATGCCATTCCATGCCATTCCATGCCATTCCATGCCATTCCATGCCATTCCATGCCATTCCATGCCATTCCATGCCATTCCATGCCATTCCATGCCATTCCATGCCATTCCATGCCATTCCATGCCATTCCATGCCATTCCATGCTATTCCATGCCATTCCATGCCATTCCATGCCATTCCATGCCATTCCATGCCATTCCATGCCATTCCATGCCATTCCATGCCATTCCATGCCATTCCATGCCATTCCATGCCATTCCATGCCATTCCATGCCATTCCATGCCATTCCATGCCATTCCATGCCGTCCCATGCCGGTGCCATGCCGTCCCATGCCGGTGCCATGCCGTGCCATGCCGGTGCCATGCCGTGCCATGCCGGTGTCATGCCGTGCCATGCCGGTGCCATGCCGTGCCATGCCGGTGCCATGCCGTGCCATGCCGGTGCCATGCCGTGCCATGCCGGTGCCATGCCGTGCCATGCCCGTGCCATGCCGTGCCATGCCGGTGCCATGCCGTGCCATGCCGGTGCCATGCCGGTGCCATGCCGTGCCATGCCGGTGCCATGCCGTGCCATGCCGGTGCCATGCCGTGCCATGCCGGTGCCATGCCATTCCATGCCATTCCATGCCATTCCATGCCATTCCATGCCATTCCATGCCATTCCATGCCATTCCATGCCATTCCATGCCATTCCATGCCATTCCATGCCATTCCATGCCATTCCATGCCATTCCATGCCATTCCATGCCATTCCATGCCATTCCATGCCATTCCATGCCATTCCATGCCATTCCATGCCATTCCATGCCATTCCATGCCATTCCATGCCATTCCATGCCATTCCATGCCATTCCATGCCATTCCATGCCATTCCATGCCATTCCATGCCATTCCATGCCATTCCATGCCATTCCATGCCATTCCATGCCATTCCATGCCATTCCATGCCATTCCATGCCATTCCATGCCATTCCATGCCATTCCATGCCATTCCATGCTATTCCATGCCATTCCATGCCATTCCATGCCATTCCATGCCGTGCCATGCCGGTGCCATGCCGTGCCATGCCGGTGCCATGCCGTGCCATGCCGGTGCCATGCCGGTGCCATGCCGTGCCATGCCGGTGCCATGCCGGTGCCATGCCGTGCCATGCCGGTGCCATGCCGGTGCCATGCCGTGCCATGCCGGTGCCATGCCGGTGCCATGCCGTGCCATGCCGGTGCCATGCCGTGCCATGCCGGTGCCATGCCGTGCCATGCCGGTGCCATGCCGGTGCCATGCCGTGCCATGCCGGTGCCATGCCGTGCCATGCCGTGCCATGCCGGTGCCATGCCGGTGCCATGCCGTGCCATGCCGGTGCCATGCCGTGCCATGCCGTGCGATGCCATTCCATGCCGGTGCGATGCCATTCCATGCCATTCCATGCCATTCCATGCCATTCCATGCCATTCCATGCCATTCCATGTCATTCCATGCCATTCCATGTCATTCCATGCCATTCCATGCCATTCCATGCCATTCCATGCCATTCCATGCCATTCCATGCCATTCCATGCCATTCCATGCCATTCCATGCCATTCCATGCCATTCCATGCCATTCCATGCCATTCCATGCCATTCCATGCCATTCCATGCCATTCCATGCCATTCCATGCCATTCCATGCCATTCCATGCCATTCCATGCCATTCCATGCCATTCCATGCCATTCAATGCCGTGCCATGCCGTGCCATGCCGTGCCATGCCGTGCCATGCCGTGCCATGCCGTGCCATGCCGTGCCATGCCGTGCCATGCCGGTGCCATGCCGTGCCATGCCGGTGCCATGCCGTGCCATGCCGGTGCCATGCCGTGCCATGCCGGTGCCATGCCGTGCCATGCCGTGCCATGCCGTGCCATGCCGGTGCCATGCCGTGCCATGCCGGTGCCATGCCGTGCCATGCCGGTGCCATGCCGTGCTATGCCGTGCCATGCCGGTGCCATGCCGTGCCATGCCGGTGCCATGCCATTCCATGCCATTCCATGCCATTCCATGACATTCCATGCCATTCCATGTCATTCCATGCCATTCCATGCCATTCCATGCCATTCCATGCCATTCCATGCCATTCAATGCCGTGCCATGCCGTGCCATGCCGTGCCATGCCGGTGCCATGCCGTGCCATGCCGGTGCCATGCCGTGCCATGCCGGTGCCATGCCGTGCCATGCCGGTGCCATGCCGTGCCATGCCGGTGCCATGACGTGCCATGCCGGTGCCATGCCGTGCCATGCCGGTGCCATGCCGTGCCATGCCGGTGCCATGCCGTGCCATGCCGGTGCCATGCCGTGCCATGCCGGTGCCATGCCGTGCCATGCCGGTGCCATGCCGTGCCATGCCGGTGCCATGCCGTGCCATGCCGGTGCCATGCCGTGCCATGCCGGTGCCATGCCGTGCCATGCCGGTGCCATGCCGTGCCATGCCGGTGCCATGCCGTGCCATGCCGGTGCCATGCCGTGCCATGCCGGTGCCATGCCGTGCCATGCCGGTGCCATGCCGTGCCATGCCGGTGCCATGCCGTGCCATGCCGGTGCCATGCCGTGCCATGCCGTGCCATGCCGGTGCCATGCCGTGCCATGCCGGTGCCATGCCGTGCCATGCCGGTGCCATGCCGTGCCATGCCGTGCCATGCGGTGCCATGCCATTCCATGCCATTCCATGTCATTCCATGCCATTCCATGTCATTCCATGCCATTCCATGTCATTCCATGCCATTCCATGTCATTGCATGCCATTCCATGCCATTCCATGCCATTCCATACCATTCCATGCCATTCCATGCCATTCCATGCCATTCCATGCCATTCCATGCCATTCCATGCCATTCCATGCCATGCCATTCCATGCCATTCCATGCCATTCCATGCCATTCCATGCCATTCCATGCCATTCCATGCCATTCCATGCCATTCCATGCCATTCCATGCCATTCCATGCCATTCCATGCCATTCCATGCCATTCCATGCCATTCAATGCCGTGCCATGCCGTGCCATGCCGTGCCATGCCGTGCCATGCCGTGCCATGCCGTGCCATGCCGTGCCATGCCGTGCCATGCCGTGCCATGCCGGTGCCATGCCGTGCCATGCCGGTGCCATGCCGTGCCATGCCGGTGCCATGCCGTGCCATGCCGGTGCCATGCCGTGCCATGCCGTGCCATGCCGGTGCCATGCCGTGCCATGCCTGTGCCATGCCGTGCCATGCCGGTGCCATGCCGTGCCATGCCGGTGCCATGCAGTGCCATGCCGGTGCCATGCCGTGCCATGCCGGTGCCATGCCGTGCCATGCCGGTGCCATGCCGTGCTATGCCGTGCCATGCCGGTGCCATGCCGTGCCATGCCGGTGCCATGCCGTGCCATGCCGGTGCCATGCCGTGCCATGCCGTGCCATGCCGGTGCCATGCCGTGCCATGCCGGGGCCATGCCGTGCCATGCCGTGCCATGCCGGTGCCATGCCGTGCCATGCCGGTGCCATGCCGTGCCATGCCGTGCCATGCCGGTGCCATGCCGTGCCATGCCGTGCCATGCCGTGCCATGCCGTGCCATGCCGTGCCATGCCGTGCCATGCCGTGCCATGCCGTGCCATGCCGTGCCATGCGGTGCCATGCCATTCCATGCCATTCCATGCCATTCCATGCCATTCCATGCCATTCCATGTCATTCCATGCCATTCCATGCCATTCCATGCCATTCCATGCCATTCCATGCCATTCCATGCCATTCAATGCCGTGCCATGCCGTGCCATGCCGGTGCCATGCCGTGCCATGCCGGTGCCATGCCGTGCCATGCCGGTGCCATGCCGTGCCATGCCGGTGCCATGCCGTGCCATGCCGGTGCCATGCCGTGCCATGCCGGTGCCATGCCGTGCCATGCCGGTGCCATGCCGTGCCATGCCGGTGCCATGCCGTGCCATGCCGGTGCCATGCCGTGCCATGCCGGTGCCATGCCGTGCCATGCCGGTGCCATGCCGTGCCATGCCGGTGCCATGCCGTGCCATGCCGGTGCCATGCCGTGCCATGCCGTGCCATGCCGTGCCATGCGGTGCCATGCCATTCCATGCCATTCCATGCCATTCCATGACATTCCATGCCATTCCATGTCATTCCATGCCATTCCATGCCATTCCATGCCATTCCATGCCATTCCACGCCATTCAATGCCGTGCCATGCCGTGCCATGCCGGTGCCATGCCGTGCCATGCCGGTGCCATGCCGTGCCATGCCGGTGCCATGCCGTGCCATGCCGGTGCCATGCCGTGCCATGCCGGTGCCATGCCGTGCCATGCCGTGCCATGCGGTGCCATGCCATTCCATGCCATTCCATGTCATTCCATGCCATTCCATGTCATTCCATGCCATTCCATGTCATTCCATGTCATTCCATGCCATTCCATGTCATTCCATGCCATTCCATGCCATTCCATGCCATTCCATGCCATTCCATGCCATTCCATGCCATTCCATGCCATTCCATGCCATTCCATGCCATTCCATGCCATTCCATGCCATTCCATGCCATTCCATGCCATTCCATGCCATTCCATGCCATTCCATGCCATTCCATGCCATTCCATGCCATTCCATGCCATTCCATGCCATTCCATGCCATTCCATGCCATTCCATGCCATTCCATGCCATTCCATGCCATTCCATGCCATTCCATGCCATTCCATGCCATTCCATGCCATTCCATGCCATTCCATGCCATTCCATGCCATTCCATGCCATTCCATGCCATTCCATGCCATTCCATGCCATTCCATGCCATTCCATGCCATTCCATGCCATTCCATGCCATTCCATGCCATTCCATGCCATTCCATGCCATTCCATGCCATTCCATGCCATTCCATGCCATTCCATGCCATTCCATGCCATTCCATGCCATTCCATGCCATTCCATGCCATTCCATGCCATTCCATGCCATTCCATGCCATTCCATGCCATTCCATGCCATTCCATGCCATTCCATGCCATTCCATGCCATTCCATGCCATTCCATGCCATTCCATGCCATTCCATGCCATTCCATGCCATTCCATGCCATTCCATGCCATTCCATGCCATTCCATGCCATTCCATGCCATTCCATGCCATTCCATGCCATTCCATGCCATTCCATGCCATTCCATGCCATTCCATGCCATTCCATGCCATTCCATGCCATTCCATGCCATTCCATGCCGTGCCATGCCGGTGCCATGCCGTCCATGCCGTGCCATGCCGGTGCCATGCCGTGCCATGCCGGTGCCATGCCGGTGCCATGCCGTGCCATGCCGGTGCCATGCCGGTGCCATGCCGTGCCATGCCGGTGCCATGCCGTGCCATGCCGGTGCCATGCCGTGCCATGCCGGTGCCATGCCGGTGCCATGCCGTGCCATGCCGGTGCCATGCCGTGCCATGCCGGTGCCATGCCGTGCCATGCCGGTGCCATGCCGTGCCATGCCGTGCCATGCCGGTGCCATGCCGGTGCCATGCCGTGCCATGCCGGTGCCATGCCGTGCCATGCCGGTGCCATGCCGTGCCATGCCGTGCGATGCCATTCCATGCCGGTGCGATGCCATTCCATGCCATTCCATGCCATTCCATGTCATTCCATGCCATTCCATGCCATTCCATGCCATTCCATGCCATTCCATGCCATTCAATGCCGTGCCATGCCGTGCCATGCCGGTGTCATGCCGTGCCATGCCGGTGCCATGCCGTGCCATGCCGGTGCCATGCCGTGCCATGCCGGTGCCATGCCGTGCCATGCCGGTGCCATGCCGTGCCATGCCCGTGCCATGCCGTGCCATGCCGGTGCCATGCCGTGCCATGCCGGTGCCATGCCGGTGCCATGCCGTGCCATGCCGGTGCCATGCCGTGCCATGCCGGTGCCATGCCGTGCCATGCCGGTGCCATGCCATTCCATGCCATTCCATGCCATTCCATGCCATTCCATGCCATTCCATGCCATTCCATGCCATTCCATGCCATTCCATGCCATTCCATGCCATTCCATGCCATTCCATGCCATTCCATGCCATTCCATGCCATTCCATGCCATTCCATGCCATTCCATGCCATTCCATGCCATTCCATGCCATTCCATGCCATTCCATGCCATTCCATGCCATTCCATGCCATTCCATGCCATTCCATGCCATTCCATGCCATTCCATGCCATTCCATGCCATTCCATGCCATTCCATGCCATTCCATGCCATTCCATGCCATTCCATGCCATTCCATGCCATTCCATGCCATTCCATGCCATTCCATGCCATTCCATGCCATTCCATGCCATTCCATGCCATTCCATGCCATTCCATGCCATTCCATGCCATTCCATGCCATTCCATGCCATTCCATGCCATTCCATGCCATTCCATGCCATTCCATGCCATTCCATGCCATTCCATGCCATTCCATGCCATTCCATGCCGTGCCATGCCGGTGCCATGCCGTGCCATGCCGGTGCCATGCCGTGCCATGCCGGTGCCATGCCGGTGCCATGCCGTGCCATGCCGGTGCCATGCCGGTGCCATGCCGTGCCATGCCGGTGCCATGCCGTGCCATGCCGGTGCCATGCCGTGCCATGCCGGTGCCATGCCGGTGCCATGCCGTGCCATGCCGGTGCCATGCCGTGCCATGCCGGTGCCATGCCGTGCCATGCCGGTGCCATGCCGTGCCATGCCGTGCCATGCCGGTGCCATGCCGGTGCCATGCCGTGCCATGCCGGTGCCATGCCGTGCCATGCCGTGCGATGCCATTCCATGCCGGTGCGATGCCATTCCATGCCATTCCATGCCATTCCATGCCATTCCATGCCATTCCATGCCATTCCATGCCATTCCATGTCATTCCATGCCATTCCATGCCATTCCATGTCATTCCATGCCATTCCATGCCATTCCATGCCATTCCATGCCATTCCATGCCATTCCATGCCATTCCATGCCATTCCATGCCATTCCATGCCATTCCATGCCATTCCATGCCATTCCATGCCATTCCATGCCATTCCATGCCATTCCATGCCATTCCATGCCGTGCCATGCCGTGCCATGCCGTGCCATGCCGTGCCATGCCGTGCCATGCCGTGCCATGCCGTGCCATGCCGGTGCCATGCCGTGCCATGCCGGTGCCATGCCGTGCCATGCCGGTGCCATGCCGTGCCATGCCGGTGCCATGCCGTGCCATGCCGGTGCCATGCCGTGCCATGCCGGTGCCATGCCGTGCCATGCCGGTGCCATGCCGTGCCATGCCGTGCCATGCCGGTGCCATGCCGTGCCATGCCGGTGCCATGCCGTGCCATGCCGGTGCCATGCCGTGCCATGCCGGTGCCATGCCGTGCTATGCCGTGCCATGCCGGTGCCATGCCGTGCCATGCCGGTGCCATGCGGTGCCATGCCATTCCATGCCATTCCATGCCATTCCATGCCATTCCATGCCATTCCATGTCATTCCATGCCATTCCATGCCATTCCATGCCATTCCATGCCATTCCATGCCATTCCATGCCATTCCATGCCATTCCATGCCATTCCATGCCATTCCATGCCATTCCATGCCGTGCCATGCCGTGCCATGCCGGTGCCATGCCGTGCCATGCCGGTGCCATGCCGTGCCATGCCGGTGCCATGCCGTGCTATGCCGTGCCATGCCGGTGCCATGCCGTGCCATGCCGTGCCATGCCGTGCCATGCGGTGCCATGCCATTCCATGCCATTCCATGCCATTCCATGTCATTCCATGCCATTCCATGCCATTCCATGCCATTCCATGCCATTCCATGCCATTCCATGCCATTCAATGCCGTGCCATGCCGTGCCATGCCGGTGCCATGCCGTGCCATGCCGGTGCCATGCCGTGCCATGCCGGTGCCATGCCGTGCCATGCCGGTGCCATGCCGTGCCATGCCGGTGCCATGCCATTCCATGCCATTCCATGCCATTCCATGCCATTCCATGCCGGTGCCATGCCGTGCCATGCCGGTGCCATGCCGTGCCATGCCGGTGCCATGCCGTGCCATGCCGGTGCCATGCCGTGCCATGCCGGTGCCATGCCGTGCCATGCCGGTGCCATGCCGTGCCATGCCGTGCCATGCCGGTGCCATGCCGTGCCATGCCGGTGCCATGCCGTGCCATGCCGTGCCATGCGGTGCCATGCCGTGCCATGCCGTGCCATGCCGTGCCATGCGGTGCCATGCCATTCCATGCCATTCCATGCCATTCCATGACATTCCATGCCATTCCATGTCATTCCATGCCATTCCATGCCATTCCATGCCATTCCATGCCATTCCATGCCATTCAATGCCGTGCCATGCCGTGCCATGCCGGTGCCATGCCGTGCCATGCCGGTGCCATGCCGTGCCATGCCGGTGCCATGCCGTGCCATGCCGGTGCCATGCCGTGCCATGCCGGTGCCATGCCGTGCCATGCCGGTGCCATGCCGTGCCATGCCGGTGCCATGACGTGCCATGCCGGTGCCATGCCGTGCCATGCCGGTGCCATGCCGTGCCATGCCGGTGCCATGCCGTGCCATGCCGGTGCCATGCCGTGCCATGCCAGTGCCATGCCGTGCCATGCCGGTGCCATGCCGTGCCATGCCGGTGCCATGCCGTGCCATGCCGGTGCCATGCCGTGCCATGCCGGTGCCATGCCGTGCCATGCCGGTGCCATGCCGTGCCATGCCGGTGCCATGCCGTGCCATGCCGGTGCCATGCCGTGCCATGCCGGTGCCATGCCGTGCCATGCCGTGCCATGCCGGTGCCATGCCGTGCCATGCCGGTGCCATGCCGTGCCATGCCGGTGCCATGCCGTGCCATGCCGTGCCATGCGGTGCCATGCCATTCCATGCCATTCCATGTCATTCCATGCCATTCCATGTCATTCCATGCCATTCCATGTCATTCCATGCCATTCCATGTCATTGCATGCCATTCCATGCCATTCCATGCCATTCCATACCATTCCATGCCATTCCATGCCATTCCATGCCATTCCATGCCATTCCATGCCATTCCATGCCATTCCATGCCATTCCATGCCATGCCATTCCATGCCATTCCATGCCATTCCATGCCATTCCATGCCATTCCATGCCATTCCATGCCATTCCATGCCATTCCATGCCATTCCATGCCATTCCATGCCATTCCATGCCATTCCATGCCATTCCATGCCATTCCATGCCATTCCATGCCATTCCATGCCATTCAATGCCGTGCCATGCCGTGCCATGCCGTGCCATGCCGTGCCATGCCGTGCCATGCCGTGCCATGCCGGTGCCATGCCGTGCCATGCCGGTGCCATGCCGTGCCATGCCGGTGCCATGCCGTGCCATGCCGGTGCCATGCCGTGCCATGCCGTGCCATGCCGGTGCCATGCCGTGCCATGCCTGTGCCATGCCGTGCCATGCCGGTGCCATGCCGTGCCATGCCGGTGCCATGCAGTGCCATGCCGGTGCCATGCCGTGCCATGCCGGTGCCATGCCGTGCCATGCCGGTGCCATGCCGTGCTATGCCGTGCCATGCCGGTGCCATGCCGTGCCATGCCGGTGCCATGCCGTGCCATGCCGGTGCCATGCCGTGCCATGCCGTGCCATGCCGTGCCATGCCGTGCCATGCGGTGCCATGCCATTCCATGCCATTCCATGCCATTCCATGTCATTCCATGCCATTCCATGCCATTCCATGCCATTCCATGCCATTCCATGCCATTCAATGCCGTGCCATGCCGTGCCATGCCGGTGCCATGCCGTGCCATGCCGGTGCCATGCCGTGCCATGCCGGTGCCATGCCGTGCTATGCCGTGCCATGCCGGTGCCATGCCGTGCCATGCCGGTGCCATGCCGTGCCATGCCGGTGCCATGCCGTGCCATGCCGTGCCATGCCGGTGCCATGCCGTGCCATGCCGGTGCCATGCCGTGCCATGCCGTGCCATGCCGTGCCATGCCGTGCCATGCCGTGCCATGCCGTGCCATGCCGTGCCATGCCGTGCCATGCGGTGCCATGCCATTCCATGCCATTCCATGCCATTCCATGCCATTCCATGCCATTCCATGTCATTCCATGCCATTCCATGCCATTCCATGCCATTCCATGCCATTCCATGCCATTCCATGCCATTCAATGCCGTGCCATGCCGTGCCATGCCGGTGCCATGCCGTGCCATGCCGGTGCCATGCCGTGCCATGCCGGTGCCATGCCGTGCCATGCCGGTGCCATGCCGTGCCATGCCGGTGCCATGCCGTGCCATGCCGGTGCCATGCCGTGCCATGCCGGTGCCATGCCGTGCCATGCCGGTGCCATGCCGTGCCATGCCGGTGCCATGCCGTGCCATGCCGGTGCCATGCCGTGCCATGCCGGTGCCATGCCGTGCCATGCCGTGCCATGCCGTGCCATGCCGTGCCATGCCGTGCCATGCCGTGCCATGCGGTGCCATGCCATTCCATGCCATTCCATGCCATTCCATGACATTCCATGCCATTCCATGTCATTCCATGCCATTCCATGCCATTCCATGCCATTCCATGCCATTCCACGCCATTCAATGCCGTGCCATGCCGTGCCATGCCGGTGCCATGCCGTGCCATGCCGGTGCCATGCCGTGCCATGCCGTGCCATGCCGTGCCATGCCGGTGCCATGCCGTGCCATGCCGGTGCCATGCCGTGCCATGCCGGTGCCATGCCGTGCCATGCCGTGCCATGCGGTGCCATGCCATTCCATGCCATTCCATGTCATTCCATGCCATTCCATGTCATTCCATGTCATTCCATGTCATTCCATGCCATTCCATGTCATTCCATGCCATTCCATGCCATTCCATGCCATTCCATGCCATTCCATGCCATTCCATGCCATTCCATGCCATTCCATGCCATTCCATGCCATTCCATGCCATTCCATGCCATTCCATGCCATTCCATGCCATTCCATGCCATTCCATGCCATTCCATGCCATTCCATGCCATTCCATGCCATTCCATGCCGTCCCATGCCGGTGCCATGCCGTCCCATGCCGGTGCCATGCCGTGCCATGCCGGTGCCATGCCGTGCCATGCCGGTGTCATGCCGTGCCATGCCGGTGCCATGCCGTGCCATGCCGGTGCCATGCCGTGCCATGCCGGTGCCATGCCGTGCCATGCCGGTGCCATGCCGTGCCATGCCCGTGCCATGCCGTGCCATGCCGGTGCCATGCCGTGCCATGCCGGTGCCATGCCGGTGCCATGCCGTGCCATGCCGGTGCCATGCCGTGCCATGCCGGTGCCATGCCGTGCCATGCCGGTGCCATGCCATTCCATGCCATTCCATGCCATTCCATGCCATTCCATGCCATTCCATGCCATTCCATGCCATTCCATGCCATTCCATGCCATTCCATGCCATTCCATGCCATTCCATGCCATTCCATGCCATTCCATGCCATTCCATGCCATTCCATGCCATTCCATGCCATTCCATGCCATTCCATGCCATTCCATGCCATTCCATGCCATTCCATGCCATTCCATGCCATTCCATGCCATTCCATGCCATTCCATGCCATTCCATGCCATTCCATGCCATTCCATGCCATTCCATGCCATTCCATGCCATTCCATGCCATTCCATGCCATTCCATGCCATTCCATGCCGTCCCATGCCGGTGCCATGCCGTCCCATGCCGGTGCCATGCCGTGCCATGCCGGTGCCATGCCGTGCCATGCCGGTGTCATGCCGTGCCATGCCGGTGCCATGCCGTGCCATGCCGGTGCCATGCCGTGCCATGCCGGTGCCATGCCGTGCCATGCCGGTGCCATGCCGTGCCATGCCCGTGCCATGCCGTGCCATGCCGGTGCCATGCCGTGCCATGCCGGTGCCATGCCGGTGCCATGCCGTGCCATGCCGGTGCCATGCCGTGCCATGCCGGTGCCATGCCGTGCCATGCCGGTGCCATGCCATTCCATGCCATTCCATGCCATTCCATGCCATTCCATGCCATTCCATGCCATTCCATGCCATTCCATGCCATTCCATGCCATTCCATGCCATTCCATGCCATTCCATGCCATTCCATGCCATTCCATGCCATTCCATGCCATTCCATGCCATTCCATGCCATTCCATGCCATTCCATGCCATTCCATGCCATTCCATGCCATTCCATGCCATTCCATGCCATTCCATGCCATTCCATGCCATTCCATGCCATTCCATGCCATTCCATGCCATTCCATGCCATTCCATGCCATTCCATGCCATTCCATGCCATTCCATGCCATTCCATGCCATTCCATGCCATTCCATGCCGTGCCATGCCGGTGCCATGCCGTGCCATGCCGGTGCCATGCCGTGCCATGCCGGTGCCATGCCGGTGCCATGCCGTGCCATGCCGGTGCCATGCCGGTGCCATGCCGTGCCATGCCGGTGCCATGCCGTGCCATGCCGGTGCCATGCCGTGCCATGCCGGTGCCATGCCGGTGCCATGCCGTGCCATGCCGGTGCCATGCCGTGCCATGCCGGTGCCATGCCGTGCCATGCCGTGCCATGCCGGTGCCATGCCGGTGCCATGCCGTGCCATGCCGGTGCCATGCCGTGCCATGCCGTGCGATGCCATTCCATGCCGGTGCGATGCCATTCCATGCCATTCCATGCCATTCCATGCCATTCCATGTCATTCCATGCCATTCCATGCCATTCCATGCCATTCCATGCCATTCCATGCCATTCCATGCCATTCCATGCCATTCCATGCCATTCCATGCCATTCCATGCCATTCCATGCCATTCCATGCCATTCCATGCCATTCCATGCCATTCCATGCCATTCCATGCCATTCCATGCCATTCCATGCCATTCCATGCCATTCCATGCCATTCCATGCCATTCCATGCCATTCCATGCCATTCCATGCCATTCCATGCCATTCAATGCCGTGCCATGCCGTGCCATGCCGTGCCATGCCGTGCCATGCCGTGCCATGCCGTGCCATGCCGTGCCATGCCGTGCCATGCCGTGCCATGCCGGTGCCATGCCGTGCCATGCCGGTGCCATGCCGTGCCATGCCGGTGCCATGCCGTGCCATGCCGGTGCCATGCCGTGCCATGCCGTGCCATGCCGGTGCCATGCCGTGCCATGCCGGTGCCATGCCGTGCTATGCCGTGCCATGCCGGTGCCATGCCGTGCCATGCCGGTGCCATGCCTTGCCATGCCGTGCCATGCGGTGCCATGCCATTCCATGCCATTCCATGCCATTCCATGCCATTCCATGCCATTCCATGTCATTCCATGCCATTCCATGCCATTCCATGCCATTCCATGCCATTCCATGCCATTCCATGCCATTCCATGCCATTCCATGCCATTCCATGCCATTCCATGCCATTCCATGCCATTCAATGCCGTGCCATGCCGTGCCATGCCGGTGCCATGCCGTGCCATGCCGGTGCCATGCCGTGCCATGCCGGTGCCATGCCGTGCTATGCCGTGCCATGCCGGTGCCATGCCGTGCCATGCCGTGCCATGCCGTGCCATGCGGTGCCATGCCATTCCATGCCATTCCATGCCATTCCATGTCATTCCATGCCATTCCATGCCATTCCATGTCATTCCATGCCATTCCATGCCATTCCATGCCATTCAATGCCGTGCCATGCCGTGCCATGCCGGTGCGATGCCGTGCCATGCCGGTGCCATGCCGTGCCATGCCGGTGCCATGCCGTGCCATGCCGGTGCCATGCCGTGCCATGCCGGTGCCATGCCGTGCCATGCCGGTGCCATGCCATTCCATGCCATTCCATGCCATTCCATGCCATTCCATGCCGGTGCCATGCCGTGCCATGCCGGTGCCATGCCGTGCCATGCCGGTGCCATGCCGTGCCATGCCGGTGCCATGCCGTGCCATGCCGGTGCCATGCCGTGCCATGCCGGTGCCATGCCGTGCCATGCCGTGCCATGCCGGTGCCATGCCGTGCCATGCCGGTGCCATGCCGTGCCATGCCGTGCCATGCGGTGCCATGCCGTGCCATGCCGTGCCATGCCGTGCCATGCGGTGCCATGCCATTCCATGCCATTCCATGCCATTCCATGACATTCCATGCCATTCCATGTCATTCCATGCCATTCCATGCCATTCCATGCCATTCCATGCCATTCCATGCCATTCAATGCCGTGCCATGCCGTGCCATGCCGGTGCCATGCCGTGCCATGCCGGTGCCATGCCGTGCCATGCCGGTGCCATGCCGTGCCATGCCGGTGCCATGCCGTGCCATGCCGGTGCCATGCCGTGCCATGCCGGTGCCATGACGTGCCATGCCGGTGCCATGCCGTGCCATGCCGGTGCCATGCCGTGCCATGCCGGTGCCATGCCGTGCCATGCCGGTGCCATGCCGTGCCATGCCGGTGCCATGCCGTGCCATGCCGGTGCCATGCCGTGCCATGCCGGTGCCATGCCGTGCCATGCCGGTGCCATGCCGTGCCATGCCGGTGCCATGCCGTGCCATGCCGGTGCCATGCCGTGCCATGCCGGTGCCATGCCGTGCCATGCCGGTGCCATGCCGTGCCATGCCGGTGCCATGCCGTGCCATGCCGGTGCCATGCCGTGCCATGCCGTGCCATGCCGGTGCCATGCCGTGCCATGCCGGTGCCATGCCGTGCCATGCCGGTGCCATGCCGTGCCATGCCGGTGCCATGCCGTGCCATGCCGGTGCCATGCCGTGCCATGCCGTGCCATGCGGTGCCATGCCATTCCATGCCATTCCATGTCATTCCATGCCATTCCATGTCATTCCATGCCATTCCATGTCATTCCATGCCATTCCATGTCATTGCATGCCATTCCATGCCATTCCATGCCATTCCATACCATTCCATGCCATTCCATGCCATTCCATGCCATTCCATGCCATTCCATGCCATTCCATGCCATTCCATGCCATTCCATGCCATGCCATTCCATGCCATTCCATGCCATTCCATGCCATTCCATGCCATTCCATGCCATTCCATGCCATTCCATGCCATTCCATGCCATTCCATGCCATTCCATGCCATTCCATGCCATTCCATGCCATTCCATGCCATTCCATGCCATTCCATGCCATTCCATGCCATTCCATGCCATTCCATGCCATTCCATGCCATTCCATGCCATTCCATGCCATTCCATGCCATTCAATGCCGTGCCATGCCGTGCCATGCCGTGCCATGCCGTGCCATGCCGTGCCATGCCGGTGCCATGCCGTGCCATGCCGGTGCCATGCCGTGCCATGCCGGTGCCATGCCGTGCCATGCCGGTGCCATGCCGTGCCATGCCGTGCCATGCCGGTGCCATGCCGTGCCATGCCGGTGCCATGCCGTGCCATGCCTGTGCCATGCCGTGCCATGCCGGTGCCATGCCGTGCCATGCCGGTGCCATGCAGTGCCATGCCGGTGCCATGCCGTGCCATGCCGGTGCCATGCCGTGCCATGCCGGTGTCATGCCGTGCTATGCCGTGCCATGCCGGTGCCATGCCGTGCCATGCCGGTGCCATGCCGTGCCATGCCGGTGCCATGCCGTGCCATGCCGTGCCATGCCGTGCCATGCCGTGCCATGCGGTGCCATGCCATTCCATGCCATTCCATGCCATTCCATGTCATTCCATGCCATTCCATGCCATTCCATGCCATTCCATGCCATTCCATGCCATTCCATGCCATTCAATGCCGTGCCATGCCGTGCCATGCCGGTGCCATGCCGTGCCATGCCGGTGCCATGCCGTGCCATGCCGGTGCCATGCCGTGCTATGCCGTGCCATGCCGGTGCCATGCCGTGCCATGCCGGTGCCATGCCGTGCCATGCCGGTGCCATGCCGTGCCATGCCGTGCCATGCCGGTGCCATGCCGTGCCATGCCGGTGCCATGCCGTGCCATGCCGGTGCCATGCCGTGCCATGCCGTGCCATGCCGTGCCATGCCGGTGCCATGCCGTGCCATGCCGTGCCATGCCGGTGCCATGCCGTGCCATGCCGGTGCCATGCCGTGCTATGCCGTGCCATGCCGGTGCCATGCCGTGCCATGACGGTGCCATGCCGTGCCATGCCGTGACATGCGGTGCCATGCCATTCCATGCCATTCCATGCCATTCCATGCCATTCCATGCCATTCCATGCCATTCCATGCCATTCCATGCCATTCCATGCCATTCCATGTCATTCCATGCCATTCCATGCCATTCCATGCCATTCCATGCCATTCCATGCCATTCCATGCCATTCCATGCCGGTGCCATGCCGTGCTATGCCGTGCCATGCCGGTGCCATGCCGTGCCATGCCGGTGCCATGCCGTGCCATGCCGGTGCCATGCCGTGCCATGCCGGTGCCATGCCGTGCCATGCCGTGCCATGCCGTGCCATGCCGTGCCATGCCGTGCCATGCGGTGCCATGCCATTCCATGCCATTCCATGCCATTCCATGACATTCCATGCCATTCCATGTCATTCCATGCCATTCCATGCCATTCCATGCCATTCCATGCCATTCCACGCCATTCAATGCCGTGCCATGCCGTGCCATGCCGGTGCCATGCCGTGCCATGCCGGTGCCATGCCGTGCCATGCCGTGCCATGCCGTGCCATGCCGGTGCCATGCCGTGCCATGCCGGTGCCATGCCGTGCCATGCCGTGCCATGCGGTGCCATGCCATTCCATGCCATTCCATGTCATTCCATGCCATTCCATGTCATTCCATGCCATTCCATGTCATTCCATGCCATTCCATGCCATTCCATGCCATTCCATGCCATTCCATGCCATTCCATGCCATTCCATGCCATTCCATGCCATTCCATGCCATTCCATGCCATTCCATGCCATTCCATGCCATTCCATGCCATTCCATGCCATTCCATGCCATTCCATGCCATTCCATGCCATTCCATGCCATTCCATGCCATTCCATGCCATTCCATGCCATTCCATGCCATTCCATGCCATTCCATGCCATTCCATGCCATTCCATGCCATTCCATGCCATTCCATGCCATTCCATGCCATTCCATGCCATTCCATGCCATTCCATGCCATTCCATGCCATTCCATGCCATTCCATGCCATTCCATGCCATTCCATGCCATTCCATGCCATTCCATGCCATTCCATGCCATTCCATGCCATTCCATGCCATTCCATGCCATTCCATGCCATTCCATGCCATTCCATGCCATTCCATGCCATTCCATGCCATTCCATGCCATTCCATGCCGTGCCATGCCATTCCATGCCGTGCCATGCCATTCCATGCCGTGCCATGCCATTCCATGCCGTGCCATGCCGGTGCCATGCCGTGCCATGCCATTCCATGCCGGTGCCATGCCGTGCCATGCCGTGCCATGCGGTGCCATGCCATTCCATGCCATTCCATGTCATTCCATGCCATTCCATGTCATTCCATGCCATTCCATGTCATTCCATGCCATTCCATGTCATTCCATGCCATTCCATGTCATTGCATGCCATTCCATGCCATTCCATGCCATTCCATACCATTCCATGCCATTCCATGCCATTCCATGCCATTCCATGCCATTCCATGCCATTCCATGCCATTCCATGCCATGCCATTCCATGCCATTCCATGCCATTCCATGCCATGCCATTCCATGCCATTCCATGCCATTCCATGCCATTCCATGCCATTCCATGCCATTCCATGCCATTCCATGCCATTCCATGCCATTCCATGCCATTCCATGCCATTCCATGCCATTCCATGTCATTCCATGCCATTCCATGTCATTCCATGCCATTCCATGTCATTCCATGCCATGCCGGTGCCATGCCGTGCCATGCCGTGCCATGCCGTGCCATGCCGGTGCCATGCCGTGCCATGCCGGTGCCATGCCGTGCCATGCCGGTGCCATGCCGTGCCATGCCGGTGCCATGCCGTGCCATGCCGTGCCATGCCGGTGGCATGCCGTGCCATGCCGGTGCCATACCGTGCCATGCCGTGCCATGCCGGTGCCATGCCATTCCATGCCATTCCATGCCATTCCATGCCATTCCATGCCATTCCATGCCATTCCATGCCATTCCATGCCATTCCATGCCATTCCATGCCATTCCATGCCATTCCATGCCATTCCATGCCATTCCATGCCATTCCATGCCATTCCATGCCATTCCATGCCATTCCATGCCATTCCATGCCATTCCATGCCATTCCATGCCATTCCATGCCATTCCATGCCATTCCATGCCATTCCATGCCATTCCATGCCATTCCATGCCATTCCATGCCATTCCATGCCATTCCATGCCATTCCATGCCATTCCATGCCATTCAATGCCGTGCCATGCCGTGCCATGCCGTGCCATGCCGTGCCATGCCGTGCCATGCCGGTGCCATGCCGTGCCATGCCGGTGCCATGCCGTGCCATGCCGGTGCCATGCCGTGCCATGCCGGTGCCATGCCGTGCCATGCCGTGCCATGCCGGTGCCATGCCGTGCCATGCCGGTGCCATGCCGTGCCATGCCTGTGCCATGCCGTGCCATGCCGGTGCCATGCCGTGCCATGCCGGTGCCATGCCGTGCCATGCCGGTGCCATGCCGTGCCATGCCGGTGCCATGACGTGCCATGCCGGTGCCATGCCGTGCCATGCCGGTGCCATGCCGTGCCATGCCGGTGCCATGCCGTGCCATGCCGGTGCCATGCCGTGCCATGCCGGTGCCATGCCGTGCCATGCCGGTGCCATGCCGTGCCATGCCGGTGCCATGCCGTGCCATGCCGGTGCCATGCCGTGCCATGCCGGTGCCATGCCGTGCCATGCCGGTGCCATGCCGTGCCATGCCGGTGCCATGCCGTGCCATGCCGGTGCCATGCCGTGCCATGCCGGTGCCATGCCGTGCCATGCCGTGCCATGCCGGTGCCATGCCGTGCCATGCCGGTGCCATGCCGTGCCATGCCGGTGCCATGCCGTGCCATGCCGGTGCCATGCCGTGCCATGCCGGTGCCATGCCGTGCCATGCCGGTGCCATGCCGTGCCATGCCGTGCCATGCGGTGCCATGCCATTCCATGCCATTCCATGTCATTCCATGCCATTCCATGTCATTCCATGCCATTCCATGTCATTCCATGCCATTCCATGTCATTGCATGCCATTCCATGCCATTCCATGCCATTCCATACCATTCCATGCCATTCCATGCCATTCCATGCCATTCCATGCCATTCCATGCCATTCCATGCCATTCCATGCCATTCCATGCCATGCCATTCCATGCCATTCCATGCCATTCCATGCCATTCCATGCCATTCCATGCCATTCCATGCCATTCCAT
Organism: Cryptus armator; assembly: GCA_963971235.1. Lineage (NCBI taxonomy): Eukaryota > Metazoa > Arthropoda > Insecta > Hymenoptera > Ichneumonidae > Cryptus > Cryptus armator. The sequence goes on along the minus strand of CAXARG010000106.1, from coordinate 54,557 downwards.
GCCATTCCATGCCATTCCATGCCATTCCATGCCATTCCATGCCATTCCATGCCATTCCATGCCATTCCATGCCATTCCATGCCATTCCATGCCATTCCATGCCATTCCATGCCATTCCATGCCATTCCATGCCATTCCATGCCATTCCATGCCATTCAATGCCGTGCCATGCCGTGCCATGCCGTGCCATGCCGTGCCATGCCGTGCCATGCCGGTGCCATGCCGTGCCATGCCGGTGCCATGCCGTGCCATGCCGGTGCCATGCCGTGCCATGCCGGTGCCATGCCGTGCCATGCCGTGCCATGCCGGTGCCATGCCGTGCCATGCCGGTGCCATGCCGTGCCATGCCTGTGCCATGCCGTGCCATGCCGGTGCCATGCCGTGCCATGCCGGTGCCATGCAGTGCCATGCCGGTGCCATGCCGTGCCATGCCGGTGCCATGCCGTGCCATGCCGGTGTCATGCCGTGCTATGCCGTGCCATGCCGGTGCCATGCCGTGCCATGCCGGTGCCATGCCGTGCCATGCCGGTGCCATGCCGTGCCATGCCGTGCCATGCCGTGCCATGCCGTGCCATGCGGTGCCATGCCATTCCATGCCATTCCATGCCATTCCATGTCATTCCATGCCATTCCATGCCATTCCATGCCATTCCATGCCATTCCATGCCATTCCATGCCATTCAATGCCGTGCCATGCCGTGCCATGCCGGTGCCATGCCGTGCCATGCCGGTGCCATGCCGTGCCATGCCGGTGCCATGCCGTGCTATGCCGTGCCATGCCGGTGCCATGCCGTGCCATGCCGGTGCCATGCCGTGCCATGCCGGTGCCATGCCGTGCCATGCCGTGCCATGCCGGTGCCATGCCGTGCCATGCCGGTGCCATGCCGTGCCATGCCGTGCCATGCCGTGCCATGCCGTGCCATGCCGTGCCATGCCGTGCCATGCGGTGCCATGCCATTCCATGCCATTCCATGCCATTCCATGTCATTCCATGCCATTCCATGCCATTCCATGCCATTCCATGCCATTCCATGCCATTCCATGCCATTCAATGCCGTGCCATGCCGTGCCATGCCGGTGCCATGCCGTGCCATGCCGGTGCCATGCCGTGCCATGCCGGTGCCATGCCGTGCCATGCCGGTGCCATGCCGTGCCATGCCGGTGCCATGCCGTGCCATGCCGGTGCCATGCCGTGCCATGCCGGTGCCATGCCGTGCCATGCCGGTGCCATGCCGTGCCATGCCGGTGCCATGCCGTGCCATGCCGGTGCCATGCCGTGCCATGCCGGTGCCATGCCGTGCCATGCCGGTGCCATGCCGTGCCATGCCGGTGCCATGCCGTGCCATGCCGTGCCATGCCGTGCCATGCCGTGCCATGCCGTGCCATGCGGTGCCATGCCATTCCATGCCATTCCATGCCATTCCATGTCATTCCATGCCATTCCATGCCATTCCATGCCATTCCATGCCATTCCATGCCATTCCATGCCATTCCATGCCATTCCATGCCGTCCCATGCCGGTGCCATGCCGTCCCATGCCGGTGCCATGCCGTGCCATGCCGGTGCCATGCCGTGCCATGCCGGTGCCATGCCGTGCCATGCCCGTGCCATGCCGTGCCATGCCGGTGCCATGCCGTGCCATGCCGGTGCCATGCCGTGCCATGCCGGTGCCATGCCATTCCATGCCATTCCATGCCATTCCATGCCATTCCATGCCATTCCATGCCATTCCATGCCATTCCATGCCATTCCATGCCATTCCATGCCATTCCATGCCATTCCATGCCATTCCATGCCATTCCATGCCATTCCATGCCATTCCATGCCATTCCATGCCATTCCATGCCATTCCATGCCATTCCATGCCATTCCATGCCATTCCATGCCATTCCATGCCATTCCATGCCATTCCATGCCATTCCATGCCATTCCATGCCATTCCATGCCATTCCATGCCATTCCATGCCACTCCATGCCATTCCATGCCATTCCATGCCATTCCATGCCATTCCATGCCATTCCATGCCATTCCATGCCATTCCATGCCATTCCATGCCATTCCATGCCATTCCATGCCATTCCATGCCATTCCATGCCATTCCATGCCATTCCATGCCATTCCATGCCGTGCCATGCCGGTGCCATGCCGTGCCATGCCGGTGCCATGCCGTGCCATGCCGGTGCCATGCCGGTGCCATGCCGTGCCATGCCGGTGCCATGCCGGTGCCATGCCGTGCCATGCCGGTGCCATGCCGTGCCATGCCGGTGCCATGCCGTGCCATGCCGGTGCCATGCCGTGCCATGCCGGTGCCATGCCGTGCCATGCCGGTGCCATGCCGTGCCATGCCGGTGCCATGCCGTGCCATGCCGGTGCCATGCCGTGCCATGCCGGTGCCATGCCGTGCCATGCCGGTGCCATGCCGTGCCATGCCGTGCCATGCCGGTGCCATGCCGGTGCCATGCCGTGCCATGCCGGTGCCATGCCGTGCCATGCCGTGCGATGCCATTCCATGCCGGTGCGATGCCATTCCATGCCATTCCATGCCATTCCATGCCATTCCAAGCCATTCCATGCCATTCCATGTCATTCCATGCCATTCCATGCCATTCCATGCCATTCCATGCCATTCCATGCCATTCCATGCCATTCCATGCCATTCCATGCCATTCAATGCCGTGCCATGCCGTGCCATGCCATTCCATGCCATTCCATGCCATTCCATGCCATTCCATGCCATTTCATGCCATTCCATGCCATTTCATGCCATTCCATGCCATTCCATGCCATTCCATGCCATTCCATGCCATTCCATGCCATTCCATGCCATTCCATGCCATTCCATGCCATTCCATGCCATTCCATGCCATTCCATGCCATTCCATGCCATTCCATGCCATTCCATGCCATTCCATGCCATTCCATGCCATTCAATGCCGTGCCATGCCGTGCTATGCCGTGCCATGCCGTGCTATGCCGTGCCATGCCGTGCCATGCCGGTGCCATGCCGTGCCATGCCGGTGCCATGCCGTGCCATGCCGGTGCCATGCCGGTGCCATGCCGTGCCATGCCGGTGCCATGCCGTGCCATGCCGGTGCCATGCCGTGCCATGCCGGTGCCATGCCGTGCCATGCCGGTGCCATGCCGTGCCATGCCGGTGCCATGCCGTGCCATGCCGGTGCCATGCCGTGCCATGCCGGTGCCATGCCGTGCCATGCCGTGCGATGCCGGTGCGATGCCATTCCATGCCGGTGCGATGCCATTCCATGCCATTCCATGCCATTCCATGCCATTCCATGCCATTCCATGCCATTCCATGCCATTCCATGCCATTCCATGCCATTCCATGCCATTCCATGCCATTCCATGCCATTCCATGCCATTCCATGCCATTCCATGCCATTCCATGCCATTCCATGCCATTCCATGCCATTCCATGCCATTCCATGCCATTCCATGCCATTCCATGCCATTCCATGCCATTCCATGCCATTCCATGCCATTCCATGCCATTCCATGCCATTCCATGCCATTCCATGCCATTCCATGCCATTCCATGCCATTCCATGCCATTCCATGCCATTCCATGCCATTCCATGCCATTCCATGCCATTCCATGCCATTCCATGCCATTCCATGCCATTCCATGCCATTCCATGCCATTCCATGCCATTCCATGCCATTCCATGCCATTCCATGCCATTCCATGCCATTCCATGCCATTCCATGCCATTCCATGCCATTCCATGCCATTCCATGCCATTCCATGCCATTCCATGCCATTCCATGCCATTCCATGCCATTCCATGCCATTCCATGCCATTCCATGCCATTCCATGCCATTCCATGCCATTCCATGCCATTCCATGCCATTCCATGCCATTCCATGCCATTCCATGCCATTCCATGCCATTCCATGCCATTCCATGCCATTCCATGCCATTCCATGCCATTCCATGCCATTCCATGCCATTCCATGCCATTCCATGCCATTCCATGCCATTCCATGCCATTCCATGCCATTCCATGCCATTCCATGCCATTCCATGCCATTCCATGCCATTCCATGCCATTCCATGCCATTCCATGCCATTCCATGCCATTCCATGCCATTCCATGCCATTCCATGCCATTCCATGCCATTCCATGCCATTCCATGCCATTCCATGCCATTCCATGCCATTCCATGCCATTCCATGCCATTCCATGCCATTCCATGCCATTCCATGCCATTCCATGCCATTCCATGCCATTCCATGCCATTCCATGCCATTCAATGCCGTGCCATGCCGTGCTATGCCGTGCCATGCCGTGCTATGCCGTGCCATGCCGTGCTATGCCGTGCCATGCCGTGCCATGCCGTGCCATGCCGTGCCATGCCGTGCCATGCCGTGCCATGCCGTGCCATGCCGTGCCATGCCGGTGCCATGCCGTGCCATGCCGGTGCCATGCCGTGCCATGCCGTGCCATGCCGGTGCCATGCCGTGCCATGCCGGTGCCATGCCGTGCCATGCCGTGCCATGCGGTGCCATGCCATTCCATGCCATTCCATGTCATTCCATGCCATTCCATGTCATTCCATGCCATTCCATGTCATTCCATGCCATTCCATGTCATTCCATGCCATTCCATGTCATTCCATGCCATTCCATGTCATTCCATGCCATTCCATGTCATTCCATGCCATTCCATGCCATTCCATGCCATTCCATACCATTCCATGCCATTCCATGCCATTCCATGCCATTCCATGCCATTCCATGCCATTCCATGCCATTCCATGCCATTCCATGCCATTCCATGCCATTCCATGCCATTCCATGCCATTCCATGCCATTCCATGCCATTCCATGCCATTCCATGCCATTCCATGCCATTCCATGCCATTCCATGCCATTCCATGCCATTCCATGCCATTCCATGCCATTCCATGCCATTCCATGCCATTCCATGCCATTCCATGCCGGTGCCATGCCGTGCCATGCCATTCCATGCCGTGCCATGCCGGTGCCATGCCGTGCCATGCCGGTGCCATGCCGTGCCATGCCGGTGCCATGCCGTGCCATGCCGGTGCCATGCCGTGCCATGCCGGTGCCATGCCGTGCCATGCCGGTGCCATGCCGTGCCATGCCGGTGCCATGCCGTGCCATGCCGGTGCCATGCCGTGCCATGCCGGTGCCATGCCGTGCCATGCCGGTGCCATGCCGTGCCATGCCGTGCCATGCCGTGCCATGCCGGTGCCATGCCGTGCCATGCCGTGCCATGCCGGTGCCATGCCGTGCCATGCCGGTGCCATGCCGTGCTATGCCGTGCCATGCCGGTGCCATGCCGTGCCATGACGGTGCCATGCCGTGCCATGCCGTGACATGCGGTGCCATGCCATTCCATGCCATTCCATGCCATTCCATGCCATTCCATGCCATTCCATGCCATTCCATGCCATTCCATGCCATTCCATGCCATTCCATGTCATTCCATGCCATTCCATGCCATTCCATGCCATTCCATGCCATTCCATGCCATTCCATGCCATTCCATGCCGGTGCCATGCCGTGCTATGCCGTGCCATGCCGGTGCCATGCCGTGCCATGCCGGTGCCATGCCGTGCCATGCCGGTGCCATGCCGTGCCATGCCGGTGCCATGCCGTGCCATGCCGTGCCATGCCGTGCCATGCCGTGCCATGCCGTGCCATGCGGTGCCATGCCATTCCATGCCATTCCATGCCATTCCATGACATTCCATGCCATTCCATGTCATTCCATGCCATTCCATGCCATTCCATGCCATTCCATGCCATTCCACGCCATTCAATGCCGTGCCATGCCGTGCCATGCCGGTGCCATGCCGTGCCATGCCGGTGCCATGCCGTGCCATGCCGTGCCATGCCGTGCCATGCCGGTGCCATGCCGTGCCATGCCGGTGCCATGCCGTGCCATGCCGTGCCATGCGGTGCCATGCCATTCCATGCCATTCCATGTCATTCCATGCCATTCCATGTCATTCCATGCCATTCCATGTCATTCCATGCCATTCCATGCCATTCCATGCCATTCCATGCCATTCCATGCCATTCCATGCCATTCCATGCCATTCCATGCCATTCCATGCCATTCCATGCCATTCCATGCCATTCCATGCCATTCCATGCCATTCCATGCCATTCCATGCCATTCCATGCCATTCCATGCCATTCCATGCCATTCCATGCCATTCCATGCCATTCCATGCCATTCCATGCCATTCCATGCCATTCCATGCCATTCCATGCCATTCCATGCCATTCCATGCCATTCCATGCCATTCCATGCCATTCCATGCCATTCCATGCCATTCCATGCCATTCCATGCCATTCCATGCCATTCCATGCCATTCCATGCCATTCCATGCCATTCCATGCCATTCCATGCCATTCCATGCCATTCCATGCCATTCCATGCCATTCCATGCCATTCCATGCCATTCCATGCCATTCCATGCCATTCCATGCCATTCCATGCCATTCCATGCCATTCCATGCCATTCCATGCCATTCCATGCCGTGCCATGCCATTCCATGCCGTGCCATGCCATTCCATGCCGTGCCATGCCATTCCATGCCGTGCCATGCCGGTGCCATGCCGTGCCATGCCATTCCATGCCGGTGCCATGCCGTGCCATGCCGTGCCATGCGGTGCCATGCCATTCCATGCCATTCCATGTCATTCCATGCCATTCCATGTCATTCCATGCCATTCCATGTCATTCCATGCCATTCCATGTCATTCCATGCCATTCCATGTCATTGCATGCCATTCCATGCCATTCCATGCCATTCCATACCATTCCATGCCATTCCATGCCATTCCATGCCATTCCATGCCATTCCATGCCATTCCATGCCATTCCATGCCATGCCATTCCATGCCATTCCATGCCATTCCATGCCATGCCATTCCATGCCATTCCATGCCATTCCATGCCATTCCATGCCATTCCATGCCATTCCATGCCATTCCATGCCATTCCATGCCATTCCATGCCATTCCATGCCATTCCATGCCATTCCATGTCATTCCATGCCATTCCATGTCATTCCATGCCATTCCATGTCATTCCATGCCATGCCGGTGCCATGCCGTGCCATGCCGTGCCATGCCGTGCCATGCCGGTGCCATGCCGTGCCATGCCGGTGCCATGCCGTGCCATGCCGGTGCCATGCCGTGCCATGCCGGTGCCATGCCGTGCCATGCCGTGCCATGCCGGTGGCATGCCGTGCCATGCCGGTGCCATACCGTGCCATGCCGTGCCATGCCGGTGCCATGCCATTCCATGCCATTCCATGCCATTCCATGCCATTCCATGCCATTCCATGCCATTCCATGCCATTCCATGCCATTCCATGCCATTCCATGCCATTCCATGCCATTCCATGCCATTCCATGCCATTCCATGCCATTCCATGCCATTCCATGCCATTCCATGCCATTCCATGCCATTCCATGCCATTCCATGCCATTCCATGCCATTCCATGCCATTCCATGCCATTCCATGCCATTCCATGCCATTCCATGCCATTCCATGCCATTCCATGCCATTCCATGCCATTCCATGCCATTCCATGCCATTCCATGCCATTCCATGCCATTCCATGCCATTCCATGCCATTCCATGCCATTCCATGCCATTCCATGCCATTCCATGCCATTCCATGCCATTCCATGCCATTCCATGCCATTCCATGCCATTCCATGCCATTCCATGCCATTCCATGCCATTCCATGCCATTCCATGCCATTCCATGCCATTCCATGCCATTCCATGCCATTCCATGCCATTCAATGCCGTGCCATGCCGTGCCATGCCGTGCCATGCCGTGCCATGCCGTGCCATGCCGTGCCATGCCGTGCCATGCCGTGCCATGCCGTGCCATGCCGGTGCCATGCCGTGCCATGCCGGTGCCATGCCGGTGCCATGCCGTGCCATGCCGGTGCCATGCCGTGCCATGCCGGTGCCATGCCGTGCCATGCCGGTGCCATGCCGTGCCATGCCGTGCCATGCCGGTGCCATGCCGGTGCCATGCCGTGCCATGCCGGTGCCATGCCGTGCCATGCCGGTGCCATGCCGTGCTATGCCGTGCCATGCCGGTGCCATGCCGTGCCATGCCGGTGCCATGCCTTGCCATGCCGTGCCATGCGGTGCCATGCCATTCCATGCCATTCCATGCCATTCCATGCCATTCCATGCCATTCCATGTCATTCCATGCCATTCCATGCCATTCCATGCCATTCCATGCCATTCCATGCCATTCCATGCCATTCCATGCCATTCCATGCCATTCCATGCCATTCCATGCCATTCCATGCCATTCCATGCCATTCAATGCCGTGCCATGCCGTGCCATGCCGGTGCCATGCCGTGCCATGCCGGTGCCATGCCGTGCTATGCCGTGCCATGCCGGTGCCATGCCGTGCCATGCCGTGCCATGCCGTGCCATGCGGTGCCATGCCATTCCATGCCATTCCATGCCATTCCATGTCATTCCATGCCATTCCATGCCATTCCATGCCATTCCATGCCATTCCATGCCATTCAATGCCGTGCCATGCCGTGCCATGCCGGTGCCATGCCGTGCCATGCCGGTGCCATGCCGTGCCATGCCGTGCCATGCCGGTGCCATGCCGTGCCATGCCGTGCCATGCCGGTGCCATGCCGTGCCATGCCGGTGCCATGCCGTGCCATGCCGGTGCCATGCCGTGCCATGCCGGTGCCATGCCATTCCATGCCATTCCATGCCATTCCATGCCATTCCATGCCGGTGCCATGCCGTGCCATGCCGGTGCCATGCCGTGCCATGCCGGTGCCATGCCGTGCCATGCCGGTGCCATGCCGTGCCATGCCGGTGCCATGCCGTGCCATGCCGGTGCCATGCCGTGCCATGCCGTGCCATGCCGGTGCCATGCCGTGCCATGCCGGTGCCATGCCGTGCCATGCCGTGCCATGCGGTGCCATGCCGTGCCATGCCGTGCCATGCCGTGCCATGCGGTGCCATGCCATTCCATGCCATTCCATGCCATTCCATGACATTCCATGCCATTCCATGTCATTCCATGCCATTCCATGCCATTCCATGCCATTCCATGCCATTCCATGCCATTCAATGCCGTGCCATGCCGTGCCATGCCGGTGCCATGCCGTGCCATGCCGGTGCCATGCCGTGCCATGCCGGTGCCATGCCGTGCCATGCCGGTGCCATGCCGTGCCATGCCGGTGCCATGACGTGCCATGCCGGTGCCATGCCGTGCCATGCCGGTGCCATGCCGTGCCATGCCGGTGCCATGCCGGTGCCATGCCGTGCCATGCCGGTGCCATGCCGTGCCATGCCGTGCCATGCCGGTGCCATGCCGTGCCATGCCGTGCCATGCCGGTGCCATGCCGTGCCATGCCGGTGCCATGCCGTGCCATGCCGTGCCATGCCGGTGCCATGCCGTGCCATGCCGGTGCCATGCCGTGCCATGCCGTGCCATGCGGTGCCATGCCATTCCATGCCATTCCATGTCATTCCATGCCATTCCATGTCATTCCATGTCATTCCATGCCATTCCATGTCATTCCATGCCATTCCATGTCATTCCATGCCATTCCATGCCATTCCATACCATTCCATGCCATTCCATGCCATTCCATGCCATTCCATGCCATTCCATGCCATTCCATGCCATTCCATGCCATGCCATTCCATGCCATTCCATGCCATTCCATGCCATTCCATGCCATTCCATGCCATTCAATGCCGTGCCATGCCGTGCCATGCCGTGCCATGCCGTGCCATGCCGTGCCATGCCGTGCCATGCCGGTGCCATGCCGTGCCATGCCGGTGCCATGCCGTGCCATGCCGGTGCCATGCCGTGCCATGCCGGTGCCATGCCGTGCCATGCCGGTGCCATGCCGTGCCATGCCGGTGCCATGCCGTGCCATGCCGGTGCCATGCCGTGCCATGCCGGTGCCATGCCGTGCCATGCCGGTGCCATGCCGTGCTATGCCGTGCCATGCCGGTGCCATGCCGTGCCATGCCGGTGCCATGCCGGTGCCATGCCGTGCCATGCCGTGCCATGCCGTGCCATGCCGTGCCATGCGGTGCCATGCCATTCCATGCCATTCCATGCCATTCCATGTCATTCCATGCCATTCCATGCCATTCCATGCCATTCAATGCCGTGCCATGCCGTGCCATGCCGGTGCCATGCCGTGCCATGCCGGTGCCATGCCGTGCCATGCCGGTGCCATGCCGTGCTATGCCGTGCCATGCCGGTGCCATGCCGTGCCATGCCGGTGCCATGCCGTGCCATGCCGGTGCCATGCCGTGCCATGCCGTGCCATGCCGGTGCCATGCCGTGCCATGCCGGTGCCATGCCGTGCCATGCCGGTGCCATGCCGTGCCATGCCGTGCCATGCCGGTGCCATGCCGTGCCATGCCGGTGCCATGCCGTGCCATGCCGGTGCCATGCCGTGCCATGCCGGTGCCATGCCGTGCCATGCCGGTGCCATGCCGTGCCATGCCGGTGCCATGCCGTGCCATGCCGGTGCCATACCGTGCCATGCCGGTGCCATGCCGTGCCATGCCGGTGCCATGCCGTGCCATGCCGTGCCATGCCGGTGCCATGCCGTGCCATGCCGGTGCCATGCCGTGCCATGCCGGTGCCATGCCGTGCCATGCCGGTGCCATGCCGTGCCATGCCGGTGCCATGCCGTGCCATGCCGGTGCCATGCCGTGCCATGCCGTGCCATGCCGTGCCATGCCGGTGCCATGCCGTGCCATGCCGGTGCCATGCCGTGCCATGCCGTGCCATGCGGTGCCATGCCATTCCATGCCATTCCATGTCATTCCATGCCATTCCATGTCATTCCATGCCATTCCATGTCATTCCATGCCATTCCATGTCATTCCATGCCATTCCATGCCATTCCATGCCATTCCATACCATTCCATGCCATTCCATGCCATTCCATGCCATTCCATGCCATTCCATGCCATTCCATGCCATTCCATGCCATTCCATGCCATTCCATGCCATTCCATGCCATTCCATGCCATTCCATGCCATTCCATGCCATTCCATGCCATTCCATGCCATTCCATGCCATTCCATGCCATTCCATGCCATTCCATGCCATTCCATGCCATTCCATGCCATTCCATGCCATTCCATGCCATTCCATGCCATTCCATGCCATTCCATGCCATTCCATGCCATTCCATGCCATTCCATGCCATTCCATGCCATTCCATGCCATTCCATGCCATTCCATGCCATTCCATGCCATTCCATGCCATTCCATGCCATTCCATGCCATTCCATGCCATTCCATGCCATTCCATGCCATTCCATGCCATTCCATGCCATTCCATGCCATTCCATGCCATTCCATGCCATTCCATGCCATTCCATGCCATTCCATGCCATTCCATGCCATTCCATGCCATTCCATGCCATTCCATGCCATTCCATGCCATTCCATGCCATTCCACGCCATTCAATGCCGTGCCATGCCGTGCCATGCCGGTGCCATGCCGTGCCATGCCGGTGCCATGCCGTGCCATGCCGGTGCCATGCCGTGCCATGCCGTGCCATGCCGTGCCATGCCGGTGCCATGCCGTGCCATGCCGGTGCCATGCCGTGCCATGCCGTGCCATGCGGTGCCATGCCATTCCATGCCATTCCATGCCATTCCATGCCATTCCATGTCATTCCATGCCATTCCATGTCATTCCATGCCATTCCATGTCATTCCATGCCATTCCATGCCATTCCATGCCATTCCATGCCATTCCATGCCATTCCATGCCATTCCATGCCATTCCATGCCATTCCATGCCATTCCATGCCATTCCATGCCATTCCATGCCATTCCATGCCATTCCATGCCATTCCATGCCATTCCATGCCATTCCATGCCATTCCATGCCATTCCATGCCATTCCATGCCATTCCATGCCATTCCATGCCATTCCATGCCATTCCATGCCATTCCATGCCATTCCATGCCATTCCATGCCATTCCATGCCATTCCATGCCATTCCATGCCATTCCATGCCATTCCATGCCATTCCATGCCATTCCATGCCATTCCATGCCATTCCATGCCATTCCATGCCATTCCATGCCATTCCATGCCATTCCATGCCATTCCATGCCATTCCATGCCATTCCATGCCATTCCATGCCATTCCATGCCATTCCATGCCATTCCATGCCATTCCATGCCATTCCATGCCATTCCATGCCATTCCATGCCATTCCATGCCATTCCATGCCATTCCATGCCATTCCATGCCATTCCATGCCATTCCATGCCATTCCATGCCATTCCATGCCATTCCATGCCATTCCATGCCATTCCATGCCGTGCCATGCCATTCCATGCCGTGCCATGCCGGTGCCATGCCGTGCCATGCCGGTGCCATGCCGTGCCATGCCGTGCCATGCCGTGCCATGCCGGTGCCATGCCGTGCCATGCCGTGCCATGCCGGTGCCATGCCGTGCCATGCCGGTGCCATGCCGTGCCATGCCGGTGCCATGCCGTGCTATGCCGTGCCATGCCGGTGCCATGCCGTGCCATGCCGGTGCCATGCCGTGCCATGACGGTGCCATGCCGTGCCATGCCGTGACATGCGGTGCCATGCCATTCCATGCCATTCCATGCCATTCCATGCCATTCCATGCCATTCAATGCCGGTGCCATGCCATTCCATGCCATTCCATGCCATTCCATGCCATTCCATGCCATTCCATGCCATTCCATGCCATTCCATGCCATTCAATGCCGGTGCCATGCCGTGCCATGCCGGTGCCATGCCGTGCTATGCCGTGCCATGCCGGTGCCATGCCGTGCCATGCCGGTGCCATGCCGTGCTATGCCGTGCCATGCCGGTGCCATGCCGTGCCATGCCGGTGCCATGCCGTGCCATGCCGGTGCCATGCCGTGCCATGCCGGTGCCATGCCGTGCCATGCCGGTGCCATGCCGTGCCATGCCGGTGCCATGCCGTGCCATGCCGGTGCCATGCCGTGCCATGCCGTGCCATGCCGTGCCATGCCGTGCCATGCCGTGCCATGCCGTGCCATGCCGTGCCATGCCGTGCCATGCGGTGCCATGCCATTCCATGCCATTCCATGCCATTCCATGACATTCCATGCCATTCCATGACATTCCATGCCATTCCATGCCATTCCATGCCATTCCATGCCATTCAATGCCGTGCCATGCCGTGCCATGCCGGTGCCATGCCGTGCCATGCCGGTGCCATGCCGTGCCATGCCGTGCCATGCCGGTGCCATGCCGTGCCATGCCGTGCCATGCCGGTGCCATGCCGTGCCATGCCGGTGCCATGCCGTGCCATGCCGGTGCCATGCCGTGCCATGCCGGTGCCATGCCATTCCATGCCATTCCATGCCATTCCATGCCATTCCATGCCGGTGCCATGCCGTGCCATGCCGGTGCCATGCCGTGCCATGCCGGTGCCATGCCGTGCCATGCCGGTGCCATGCCGTGCCATGCCGGTGCCATGCCGTGCCATGCCGGTGCCATGCCGTGCCATGCCGTGCCATGCCGGTGCCATGCCGTGCCATGCCGGTGCCATGCCGTGCCATGCCGTGCCATGCGGTGCCATGCCGTGCCATGCCGTGCCATGCCGTGCCATGCGGTGCCATGCCATTCTATGCCATTCCATGCCATTCCATGACATTCCATGCCATTCCATGTCATTCCATGCCATTCCATGCCATTCCATGCCATTCCATGCCATTCCATGCCATTCAATGCCGTGCCATGCCGTGCCATGCCGGTGCCATGCCGTGCCATGCCGGTGCCATGCCGTGCCATGCCGGTGCCATGCCGTGCCATGCCGGTGCCATGCCGTGCCATGCCGGTGCCATGACGTGCCATGCCGGTGCCATGCCGTGCCATGCCGGTGCCATGCCGTGCCATGCCGGTGCCATGCCGGTGCCATGCCGTGCCATGCCGGTGCCATGCCGTGCCATGCCGTGCCATGCCGGTGCCATGCCGTGCCATGCCGTGCCATGCCGGTGCCATGCCGTGCCATGCCGGTGCCATGCCGTGCCATGCCGTGCCATGCCGGTGCCATGCCGTGCCATGCCGGTGCCATGCCGTGCCATGCCGTGCCATGCGGTGCCATGCCATTCCATGCCATTCCATGTCATTCCATGCCATTCCATGTCATTCCATGTCATTCCATGCCATTCCATGTCATTCCATGCCATTCCATGTCATTCCATGCCATTCCATGCCATTCCATACCATTCCATGCCATTCCATGCCATTCCATGCCATTCCATGCCATTCCATGCCATTCCATGCCATTCCATGCCATGCCATTCCATGCCATTCCATGCCATTCCATGCCATTCCATGCCATTCCATGCCATTCAATGCCGTGCCATGCCGTGCCATGCCGTGCCATGCCGTGCCATGCCGTGCCATGCCGTGCCATGCCGGTGCCATGCCGTGCCATGCCGGTGCCATGCCGTGCCATGCCGGTGCCATGCCGTGCCATGCCGGTGCCATGCCGTGCCATGCCGGTGCCATGCCGTGCCATGCCGGTGCCATGCCGTGCCATGCCGGTGCCATGCCGTGCCATGCCGGTGCCATGCCGTGCCATGCCGGTGCCATGCCGTGCTATGCCGTGCCATGCCGGTGCCATGCCGTGCCATGCCGGTGCCATGCCGGTGCCATGCCGTGCCATGCCGTGCCATGCCGTGCCATGCCGTGCCATGCGGTGCCATGCCATTCCATGCCATTCCATGCCATTCCATGTCATTCCATGCCATTCCATGCCATTCCATGCCATTCAATGCCGTGCCATGCCGTGCCATGCCGGTGCCATGCCGTGCCATGCCGGTGCCATGCCGTGCCATGCCGGTGCCATGCCGTGCTATGCCGTGCCATGCCGGTGCCATGCCGTGCCATGCCGGTGCCATGCCGTGCCATGCCGGTGCCATGCCGTGCCATGCCGTGCCATGCCGGTGCCATGCCGTGCCATGCCGGTGCCATGCCGTGCCATGCCGGTGCCATGCCGTGCCATGCCGTGCCATGCCGGTGCCATGCCGTGCCATGCCGGTGCCATGCCGTGCCATGCCGGTGCCATGCCGTGCCATGCCGGTGCCATGCCGTGCCATGCCGGTGCCATGCCGTGCCATGCCGGTGCCATGCCGTGCCATGCCGGTGCCATACCGTGCCATGCCGGTGCCATGCCGTGCCATGCCGGTGCCATGCCGTGCCATGCCGTGCCATGCCGGTGCCATGCCGTGCCATGCCGGTGCCATGCCGTGCCATGCCGGTGCCATGCCGTGCCATGCCGGTGCCATGCCGTGCCATGCCGGTGCCATGCCGTGCCATGCCGGTGCCATGCCGTGCCATGCCGTGCCATGCCGTGCCATGCCGGTGCCATGCCGTGCCATGCCGGTGCCATGCCGTGCCATGCCGTGCCATGCGGTGCCATGCCATTCCATGCCATTCCATGTCATTCCATGCCATTCCATGTCATTCCATGCCATTCCATGTCATTCCATGCCATTCCATGTCATTCCATGCCATTCCATGCCATTCCATGCCATTCCATACCATTCCATGCCATTCCATGCCATTCCATGCCATTCCATGCCATTCCATGCCATTCCATGCCATTCCATGCCATTCCATGCCATTCCATGCCATTCCATGCCATTCCATGCCATTCCATGCCATTCCATGCCATTCCATGCCATTCCATGCCATTCCATGCCATTCCATGCCATTCCATGCCATTCCATGCCATTCCATGCCATTCCATGCCATTCCATGCCATTCCATGCCATTCCATGCCATTCCATGCCATTCCATGCCATTCCATGCCATTCCATGCCATTCCATGCCATTCCATGCCATTCCATGCCATTCCATGCCATTCCATGCCATTCCATGCCATTCCATGCCATTCCATGCCATTCCATGCCATTCCATGCCATTCCATGCCATTCCATGCCATTCCATGCCATTCCATGCCATTCCATGCCATTCCATGCCATTCCATGCCATTCCATGCCATTCCATGCCATTCCATGCCATTCCATGCCATTCCATGCCATTCCATGCCATTCCATGCCATTCCATGCCATTCCATGCCATTCCACGCCATTCAATGCCGTGCCATGCCGTGCCATGCCGGTGCCATGCCGTGCCATGCCGGTGCCATGCCGTGCCATGCCGGTGCCATGCCGTGCCATGCCGTGCCATGCCGTGCCATGCCGGTGCCATGCCGTGCCATGCCGGTGCCATGCCGTGCCATGCCGTGCCATGCGGTGCCATGCCATTCCATGCCATTCCATGCCATTCCATGCCATTCCATGTCATTCCATGCCATTCCATGTCATTCCATGCCATTCCATGTCATTCCATGCCATTCCATGCCATTCCATGCCATTCCATGCCATTCCATGCCATTCCATGCCATTCCATGCCATTCCATGCCATTCCATGCCATTCCATGCCATTCCATGCCATTCCATGCCATTCCATGCCATTCCATGCCATTCCATGCCATTCCATGCCATTCCATGCCATTCCATGCCATTCCATGCCATTCCATGCCATTCCATGCCATTCCATGCCATTCCATGCCATTCCATGCCATTCCATGCCATTCCATGCCATTCCATGCCATTCCATGCCATTCCATGCCATTCCATGCCATTCCATGCCATTCCATGCCATTCCATGCCATTCCATGCCATTCCATGCCATTCCATGCCATTCCATGCCATTCCATGCCATTCCATGCCATTCCATGCCATTCCATGCCATTCCATGCCATTCCATGCCATTCCATGCCATTCCATGCCATTCCATGCCATTCCATGCCATTCCATGCCATTCCATGCCATTCCATGCCATTCCATGCCATTCCATGCCATTCCATGCCATTCCATGCCATTCCATGCCATTCCATGCCATTCCATGCCATTCCATGCCATTCCATGCCATTCCATGCCATTCCATGCCGTGCCATGCCATTCCATGCCGTGCCATGCCGGTGCCATGCCGTGCCATGCCGGTGCCATGCCGTGCCATGCCGTGCCATGCCGTGCCATGCCGGTGCCATGCCGTGCCATGCCGTGCCATGCCGGTGCCATGCCGTGCCATGCCGGTGCCATGCCGTGCCATGCCGGTGCCATGCCGTGCTATGCCGTGCCATGCCGGTGCCATGCCGTGCCATGCCGGTGCCATGCCGTGCCATGACGGTGCCATGCCGTGCCATGCCGTGACATGCGGTGCCATGCCATTCCATGCCATTCCATGCCATTCCATGCCATTCCATGCCATTCAATGCCGGTGCCATGCCATTCCATGCCATTCCATGCCATTCCATGCCATTCCATGCCATTCCATGCCATTCCATGCCATTCCATGCCATTCAATGCCGGTGCCATGCCGTGCCATGCCGGTGCCATGCCGTGCTATGCCGTGCCATGCCGGTGCCATGCCGTGCCATGCCGGTGCCATGCCGTGCTATGCCGTGCCATGCCGGTGCCATGCCGTGCCATGCCGGTGCCATGCCGTGCCATGCCGGTGCCATGCCGTGCCATGCCGGTGCCATGCCGTGCCATGCCGGTGCCATGCCGTGCCATGCCGGTGCCATGCCGTGCCATGCCGGTGCCATGCCGTGCCATGCCGTGCCATGCCGTGCCATGCCGTGCCATGCCGTGCCATGCCGTGCCATGCCGTGCCATGCCGTGCCATGCCGTGCCATGCCGTGCCATGCGGTGCCATGCCATTCCATGCCATTCCATGCCATTCCATGACATTCCATGCCATTCCATGCCATTCCATGCCATTCCATGCCATTCAATGCCGTGCCATGCCGTGCCATGCCGGTGCCATGCCGTGCCATGCCGGTGCCATGCCGTGCCATGCCGGTGCCATGCCGTGCCATGCCGGTGCCATGCCGTGCCATGCCGGTGCCATGACGTGCCATGCCGGTGCCATGCCGTGCCATGCCGGTGCCATGCCGTGCCATGCCGGTGCCATGCCGTGCCATGCCGGTGCCATGCCGTGCCATGCCGGTGCCATGCCGTGCCATGCCGGTGCCATGCCGTGCCATGCCGGTGCCATGCCGTGCCATGCCGGTGCCATGCCGTGCCATGCCGGTGCCATGCCGTGCCATGCCGGTGCCATGCCGTGCCATGCCGGTGCCATGCCGTGCCATGCCGGTGCCATGCCGTGCCATGCCGTGCCATGCCGGTGCCATGCCGTGCCATGCCGGTGCCATGCCGTGCCATGCCGTGCCATGCCGTGCCATGCGGTGCCATGCCATTCCATGCCATTCCATGTCATTCCATGCCATTCCATGTCATTCCATGCCATTCCATGTCATTCCATGCCATTCCATGTCATTGCATGCCATTCCATGCCATTCCATGCCATTCCATACCATTCCATGCCATTCCATGCCATTCCATGCCATTCCATGCCATTCCATGCCATTCCATGCCATGCCATTCCATGCCATTCCATGCCATTCCATGCCATTCCATGCCATTCCATGCCATTCCATGCCATTCCATGCCATTCCATGCCATTCCATGCCATTCCATGCCATTCCATGCCATTCCATGCCATTCCATGCCATTCCATGCCATTCCATGCCATTCCATGCCATTCCATGCCATTCCATGCCATTCCATGCCATTCCATGCCATTCCATGCCATTCCATGCCATTCCATGCCATTCCACGCCATTCAATGCCGTGCCATGCCGTGCCATGCCGGTGCCATGCCGTGCCATGCCGGTGCCATGCCGTGCCATGCCGGTGCCATGCCGTGCCATGCCGTGCCATGCCGTGCCATGCCGGTGCCATGCCGTGCCATGCCGGTGCCATGCCGTGCCATGCCGTGCCATGCGGTGCCATGCCATTCCATGCCATTCCATGTCATTCCATGCCATTCCATGTCATTCCATGCCATTCCATGTCATTCCATGCCATTCCATGTCATTCCATGCCATTCCATGCCATTCCATGCCATTCCATGCCATTCCATGCCATTCCATGCCATTCCATGCCATTCCATGCCATTCCATGCCATTCCATGCCATTCCATGCCATTCCATGCCATTCCATGCCATTCCATGCCATTCCATGCCATTCCATGCCATTCCATGCCATTCCATGCCATTCCATGCCATTCCATGCCATTCCATGCCATTCCATGCCATTCCATGCCATTCCATGCCATTCCATGCCATTCCATGCCATTCCATGCCATTCCATGCCATTCCATGCCATTCCATGCCATTCCATGCCATTCCATGCCATTCCATGCCATTCCATGCCATTCCATGCCATTCCATGCCATTCCATGCCATTCCATGCCATTCCATGCCATTCCATGCCATTCCATGCCATTCCATGCCATTCCATGCCATTCCATGCCATTCCATGCCATTCCATGCCATTCCATGCCATTCCATGCCATTCCATGCCATTCCATGCCATTCCATGCCATTCCATGCCATTCCATGCCATTCCATGCCATTCCATGCCATTCCATGCCATTCCATGCCGTGCCATGCCATTCCATGCCGTGCCATGCCGGTGCCATGCCGTGCCATGCCGGTGCCATGCCGTGCCATGCCGTGCCATGCCGTGCCATGCCGGTGCCATGCCGTGCCATGCCGTGCCATGCCGGTGCCATGCCGTGCCATGCCGGTGCCATGCCGTGCCATGCCGGTGCCATGCCGTGCTATGCCGTGCCATGCCGGTGCCATGCCGTGCCATGCCGGTGCCATGCCGTGCCATGACGGTGCCATGCCGTGCCATGCCGTGACATGCGGTGCCATGCCATTCCATGCCATTCCATGCCATTCCATGCCATTCCATGCCATTCAATGCCGGTGCCATGCCATTCCATGCCATTCCATGCCATTCCATGCCATTCCATGCCATTCCATGCCATTCCATGCCATTCCATGCCATTCAATGCCGGTGCCATGCCGTGCCATGCCGGTGCCATGCCGTGCTATGCCGTGCCATGCCGGTGCCATGCCGTGCCATGCCGGTGCCATGCCGTGCTATGCCGTGCCATGCCGGTGCCATGCCGTGCCATGCCGGTGCCATGCCGTGCCATGCCGGTGCCATGCCGTGCCATGCCGGTGCCATGCCGTGCCATGCCGGTGCCATGCCGTGCCATGCCGGTGCCATGCCGTGCCATGCCGTGCCATGCCGTGCCATGCCGTGCCATGCCGTGCCATGCCGTGCCATGCCGTGCCATGCCGTGCCATGCGGTGCCATGCCATTCCATGCCATTCCATGCCATTCCATGACATTCCATGCCATTCCATGCCATTCCATGCCATTCCATGCCATTCAATGCCGTGCCATGCCGTGCCATGCCGGTGCCATGCCGTGCCATGCCGGTGCCATGCCGTGCCATGCCGGTGCCATGCCGTGCCATGCCGGTGCCATGCCGTGCCATGCCGGTGCCATGACGTGCCATGCCGGTGCCATGCCGTGCCATGCCGGTGCCATGCCGTGCCATGCCGGTGCCATGCCGTGCCATGCCGGTGCCATGCCGTGCCATGCCGGTGCCATGCCGTGCCATGCCGGTGCCATGCCGTGCCATGCCGGTGCCATGCCGTGCCATGCCGGTGCCATGCCGTGCCATGCCGGTGCCATGCCGTGCCATGCCGGTGCCATGCCGTGCCATGCCGGTGCCATGCCGTGCCATGCCGGTGCCATGCCGTGCCATGCCGTGCCATGCCGGTGCCATGCCGTGCCATGCCGGTGCCATGCCGTGCCATGCCGTGCCATGCCGTGCCATGCGGTGCCATGCCATTCCATGCCATTCCATGTCATTCCATGCCATTCCATGTCATTCCATGCCATTCCATGTCATTCCATGCCATTCCATGTCATTGCATGCCATTCCATGCCATTCCATGCCATTCCATACCATTCCATGCCATTCCATGCCATTCCATGCCATTCCATGCCATTCCATGCCATTCCATGCCATGCCATTCCATGCCATTCCATGCCATTCCATGCCATTCCATGCCATTCCATGCCATTCCATGCCATTCCATGCCATTCCATGCCATTCCATGCCATTCCATGCCATTCCATGCCATTCCATGTCATTCCATGCCATTCCATGTCATTCCATGCCATGCCGGTGCCATGCCGTGCCATGCCGTGCCATGCCGTGCCATGCCGGTGCCATGCCGTGCCATGCCGGTGCCATGCCGTGCCATGCCGGTGCCATGCCGTGCCATGCCGGTGCCATGCCGTGCCATGCCGTGCCATGCCGGTGGCATGCCGTGCCATGCCGGTGCCATACCGTGCCATGCCGTGCCATGCCGGTGCCATGCCATTCCATGCCATTCCATGCCATTCCATGCCATTCCATGCCATTCCATGCCATTCCATGCCATTCCATGCCATTCCATGCCATTCCATGCCATTCCATGCCATTCCATGCCATTCCA
This sequence comes from Cryptus armator, assembly GCA_963971235.1. Classification (NCBI taxonomy): domain Eukaryota; kingdom Metazoa; phylum Arthropoda; class Insecta; order Hymenoptera; family Ichneumonidae; genus Cryptus; species Cryptus armator. The sequence continues at coordinate 33,039 of CAXARG010000106.1, read as the reverse complement.
TGCCATTCCATGCCATTCCATGCCATTCCATGCCATTCCATGCCATTCCATGCCATTCCATGCCATTCCATGCCATTCCATGCCATTCAATGCCGTGCCATGCCGTGCCATGCCGTGCCATGCCGTGCCATGCCGTGCCATGCCGTGCCATGCCGTGCCATGCCGTGCCATGCCGTGCCATGCCGGTGCCATGCCGTGCCATGCCGGTGCCATGCCGTGCCATGCCGGTGCCATGCCGTGCCATGCCGGTGCCATGCCGTGCCATGCCGTGCCATGCCGGTGCCATGCCGTGCCATGCCGGTGCCATGCCGTGCCATGCCGGTGCCATGCCGTGCCATGCCGGTGCCATGCCGTGCTATGCCGTGCCATGCCGGTGCCATGCCGTGCCATGCCGGTGCCATGCCTTGCCATGCCGTGCCATGCGGTGCCATGCCATTCCATGCCATTCCATGCCATTCCATGCCATTCCATGCCATTCCATGTCATTCCATGCCATTCCATGCCATTCCATGCCATTCCATGTCATTCCATGCCATTCCATGCCATTCCATGCCATTCCATGCCATTCCATGCCATTCCATGCCATTCCATGCCATTCCATGCCATTCCATGCCATTCCATGCCATTCCATGCCATTCAATGCCGTGCCATGCCGTGCCATGCCGGTGCCATGCCGTGCCATGCCGGTGCCATGCCGTGCCATGCCGGTGCCATGCCGTGCTATGCCGTGCCATGCCGGTGCCATGCCGTGCCATGCCGTGCCATGCCGTGCCATGCGGTGCCATGCCATTCCATGCCATTCCATGCCATTCCATGCCATTCCATGCCATTCCATGCCATTCCATGCCATTCCATGCCATTCCATGCCATTCCATGCCATTCCATGCCATTCAATGCCGTGCCATGCCGTGCCATGCCGGTGCCATGCCGTGCCATGCCGGTGCCATGCCGTGCCATGCCGGTGCCATGCCGTGCCATGCCGGTGCCATGCCGTGCCATGCCGGTGCCATGCCATTCCATGCCATTCCATGCCATTCCATGCCGGTGCCATGCCGTGCCATGCCGGTGCCATGCCGTGCCATGCCGGTGCCATGCCGTGCCATGCCGGTGCCATGCCGTGCCATGCCGGTGCCATGCCGTGCCATGCCGGTGCCATGCCGTGCCATGCCGGTGCCATGCCGTGCCATGCCGGTGCCATGCCGTGCCATGCCGTGCCATGCCGGTGCCATGCCGTGCCATGCCGGTGCCATGCCGTGCCATGCCGGTGCCATGCCGTGCCATGCCGTGCCATGCGGTGCCATGCCGTGCCATGCCGTGCCATGCCGTGCCATGCGGTGCCATGCCATTCCATGCCATTCCATGCCATTCCATGACATTCCATGCCATTCCATGTCATTCCATGCCATTCCATGCCATTCCATGCCATTCCATGCCATTCCATGCCATTCAATGCCGTGCCATGCCGTGCCATGCCGGTGCCATGCCGTGCCATGCCGGTGCCATGCCGTGCCATGCCGGTGCCATGCCGTGCCATGCCGGTGCCATGACGTGCCATGCCGGTGCCATGCCGTGCCATGCCGGTGCCATGCCGTGCCATGCCGGTGCCATGCCGTGCCATGCCGGTGCCATGCCGTGCCATGCCGGTGCCATGCCGTGCCATGCCGGTGCCATGCCGTGCCATGCCGGTGCCATGCCGTGCCATGCCGGTGCCATGCCGTGCCATGCCGGTGCCATGCCGTGCCATGCCGGTGCCATGCCGTGCCATGCCGGTGCCATGCCGTGCCATGCCGGTGCCATGCCGTGCCATGCCGGTGCCATGCCGTGCCATGCCGGTGCCATGCCGTGCCATGCCGGTGCCATGCCGTGCCATGCCGGTGCCATGCCGTGCCATGCCGGTGCCATGCCGTGCCATGCCGTGCCATGCGGTGCCATGCCATTCCATGCCATTCCATGTCATTCCATGCCATTCCATGTCATTCCATGCCATTCCATGTCATTGCATGCCATTCCATGCCATTCCATGCCATTCCATACCATTCCATGCCATTCCATGCCATTCCATGCCATTCCATGCCATTCCATGCCATGCCATTCCATGCCATTCCATGCCATTCCATGCCATTCCATGCCATTCCATGCCATTCCATGCCATTCCATGCCATTCCATGCCATTCCATGCCATTCCATGCCATTCCATGCCATTCCATGCCATTCCATGCCATTCCATGCCATTCCATGCCATTCCATGCCATTCCATGCCATTCCATGCCATTCCATGCCATTCCATGCCATTCCATGCCATTCAATGCCGTGCCATGCCGTGCCATGCCGTGCCATGCCGTGCCATGCCGTGCCATGCCGTGCCATGCCGTGCCATGCCGTGCCATGCCGTGCCATGCCGGTGCCATGCCGTGCCATGCCGGTGCCATGCCGTGCCATGCCGGTGCCATGCCGTGCCATGCCGGTGCCATGCCGTGCCATGCCGGTGCCATGCCGTGCCATGCCGTGCCATGCCGGTGCCATGCCGTGCCATGCCGGTGCCATGCCGTGCCATGCCGGTGCCATGCCGTGCCATGCCGGTGCCATGCCGTGCCATGCCGGTGCCATGCCGTGCCATGCCGGTGCCATGCCGTGCCATGCCGGTGCCATGCCGTGCTATGCCGTGCCATGCCGGTGCCATGCCGTGCCATGCCGGTGCCATGCCGTGCCATGCCGGTGCCATGCCGTGCCATGCCGTGCCATGCCGTGCCATGCCGTGCCATGCGGTGCCATGCCATTCCATGCCATTCCATGCCATTCCATGTCATTCCATGCCATTCCATGCCATTCCATGCCATTCCATGCCATTCCATGCCATTCAATGCCGTGCTATGCCGTGCCATGCCGGTGCCATGCCGTGCCATGCCGGTGCCATGCCGTGCCATGCCGGTGCCATGCCGTGCTATGCCGTGCCATGCCGGTGCCATGCCGTGCCATGCCGGTGCCATGCCGTGCCATGCCGGTGCCATGCCGTGCCATGCCGTGCCATGCCGGTGCCATGCCGTGCCATGCCGGTGCCATGCCGTGCCATGCCGTGCCATGCCGTGCCATGCCGTGCCATGCCGTGCCATGCCGTGCCATGCCGTGCCATGCGGTGCCATGCCATTCCATGCCATTCCATGCCATTCCATGCCATTCCATGCCATTCCATGTCATTCCATGCCATTCCATGCCATTCCATGCCATTCCATGCCATTCCATGCCATTCCATGCCATTCAATGCCGTGCCATGCCGTGCCATGCCGGTGCCATGCCGTGCCATGCCGGTGCCATGCCGTGCCATGCCGGTGCCATGCCGGTGCCATGCCGTGCCATGCCGGTGCCATGCCGTGCCATGCCGGTGCCATGCCGTGCCATGCCGGTGCCATGCCGTGCCATGCCGGTGCCATGCCGTGCCATGCCGGTGCCATGCCGTGCCATGCCGGTGCCATGCCGTGCCATGCCGGTGCCATGCCGTGCCATGCCGGTGCCATGCCGTGCCATGCCGTGCCATGCCGGTGCCATGCCGTGCCATGCCGTGCCATGCGGTGCCATGCCATTCCATGCCATTCCATGTCATTCCATGCCATTCCATCTCATTCCATGCCATTCCATGTCATTCCATGCCATTCCATGTCATTCCATGTCATTCCATGCCATTCCATGCCATTGCATGCCATTCCATGCCATTCCATGCCATTCCATGCCATTCCATGCCATTCCATGCCATTCCATGCCATTCCATGCCATTCCATGCCATTCCATGCCGTGCCATGCCGGTGCCATGCCGTGCCATGCCGGTGCCATGCCGTGCCATGCCGGTGCCATGCCGTGCTATGCCGTGCCATGCCGGTGCCATGCCGGTGCCATGCCGTGCCATGCCGGTGCCATCCCGTGCCATGCCGGTGCCATGCCGTGCCATGCCGTGCCATGCCGTGCCATGCCGTGCCATGCCGTGCCATGCCGTGCCATGCGGTGCCATGCCATTCCATGCCATTCCATGCCATTCCATGCCATTCCATGTCATTCCATGCCATTCCATGCCATTCCATGCCATTCCATGCCATTCCATGCCATTCCATGCCATTCCATGCCATTCCATGCCATTCCATGCCATTCCATGCCATTCCATGCCATTCAATGCCGTGCCATGCCGGTGCCATGCCGTGCCATGCCGGTGCCATGCCGTGCCATGCGGTGCCATGCCATTCCATGCGGTGCCATGCCATTCCATGCGGTGCCATGCCATTCCATGCGGTGCCATGCCATTCCATGCCATTCCATGCCATTCCATGCCATTCCATGCCATTCCATGCCATTCCATGCCATTCCATGCCATTCCATGCCATTCCATGCCATTCCATGCCATTCCATGCCATTCCATGCCATTCCATGCCATTCCATGCCATTCCATGCCATTCCATGCCATTCCATGCCATTCCATGCCATTCCATGCCATTCCATGCCATTCCATGCCATTCAATGCCGGTGCCATGCCGTGCCATGCCGGTGCCATGCCGGTGCCATGCCATGCCATGCCGGTGCCATGCCGTGCCATGCCGGTGCCATGCCGTGCCATGCCGGTGCCATGCCGTGCCATGCCGTGCCATGCCGGGCCATGCCATTCCATGCCATTCCATGCCAGTCCATGCCAGTCCATGCCATTCCATGCCATTCCATGCCACTCAATGCGGTGCCATGCCGTGCCATGCCGTGCCATGCCATGCCATGCCATGCCATTCCATGCCATTCCATGCCATTCCATGCCATTCCATGCCTTCCATGCCATTCCATGCCATTCCATGCCATTCCATGCCATTCCATGCCATTCCATGCCATTCCATGCCATTCCATGCCATTCCCTGCCATTCCATGCCATTCCATGCCATTCCATGCCATTCCATGCCATTCCATGCCATTCCATGCCATTCCATGCCATTCCATGCCATGCCATGCCATTCCATGCCATTCCATGCCATTCCATGCCATTCCATGCCTTCCATGCCATTCCATGCCATTCCATGCCATTCCATGCCATTCCATGCCATTCCATGCCATTCCCTGCCATTCCATGCCATTCCATGCCATTCCATGCCATTCCATGCCATTCCATGCCATTCCATGCCATTCCATGCCATTCCATGCCATTCCATGCCATTCCATGCCATTCCATGCCATTCCATGCCATTCCATGCCATTCCATGCCATTCCATGCCATTCCATGCCATTCCATGCCATTCCATGCCATTCCATGCCATTCCATGCCATTCCATGCCATTCCATGCCATTCCATGCCATTCCATGCCATTCCATGCCATTCCATGCCATTCCATGCCATTCCATGCCATTCCATGCCATTCCATGCCATTCCATGCCATTCCATGCCATTCCATGCCGTGCCATGCCGGTGCCATGCCGTGCCATGCCGGTGCCATGCCGTGCCATGCCGGTGCCATGCCGTGCCATGCCGGTGCCATGCCGTGCCATGCCGGTGCCATGCCGGTGCCATGCCGTGCCATGCCGGTGCCATGCCGTGCCATGCCGGTGCCATGCCGTGCCATGCCGTGCCATGCCGGTGCCATGCCGTGCCATGCCGGTGCCATGCCGTGCCATGCCGGTGCCATGCCGTGCCATGCCGTGCCATGCCGGTGGCATGCCGTGCCATGCCGGTGCCATGCCGGTGCCATGCCGGTGCCATGCCGGTGCCATGCCGTGCCATGCCGGTGCCATGCCGTGCCATGCCGGTGCCATGCCGTGCCATGCCGGTGCCATGCCGTGCCATGCCGGTGCCATGCCGTGCCATGCCGGTGCCATGCCGTGCCATGCCGGTGCCATGCCGTGCCATGCCGGTGCCATGCCGTGCCATGCCGGTGCCATGCCGGTGCCATGCCGTGCCATGCCGGTGCCATGCCGTGCCATGCCGGTGCCATGCCGTGCCATGCCGGTGCCATGCCGTGCCATGCCGGTGCCATGCCGTGCCATGCCGGTGCCATGCCGTGCCATGCCGGTGCCATGCCGTGCCATGCCGGTGCCATGCCGTGCCATGCCGGTGCCATGCCGGTGCCATGCCGTGCCATGCCGTGCCATGCCGTGCCATGCGGTGCCATGCCATTCCATGCGGTGCCATGCCATTCCATGCCATTCCATGCCATTCCATGCCATTCCATGCCATTCCATGCCATTCCATGCCATTCCATGCCATTCCATGCCATTCCATGCCATTCCATGCCATTCCATGCCATTCCATGCCATTCCATGCCATTCCATGCCATTCCATGCCATTCCATGCCATTCCATGCCATTCCATGCCATTCCATGCCATTCCATGCCATTCCATGCCATTCCATGCCATTCCATGCCATTTCATGCCATTCCATGCCATTCCATGCCATTCCATGCCATTCCATGCCATTCCATGCCATTCCATGCCATTCCATGCCATTCAATGCCGGTGCCATGCCGTGCCATGCCGGTGCCATGCCATGCCATGCCGGTGCCATGCCGTGCCATGCCGGTGCCATGCCATGCCATGCCGGTGCCATGCCGTGCCATGCCGGTGCCATGCCGTGCCATGCCGGTGCCATGCCGTGCCATGCCGGTGCCATGCCGTGCCATGCCGTGCCATGCCGGGCCATGCCGTGCCATGCCGGTGCCATGCCGTGCCATGCCGGTGCCATGCCGTGCCATGCCGGTGCCATGCCGTGCCATGCCGGTGCCATGCCGTGCCATGCCGTGCCATGCCGTGCCATGCCGGTGCCATGCCGTGCCATGCCGTGCCATGCGGTGCCATGCCATTCCATGCCATTCCATGTCATTCCATGCCATTCCATGTCATTCCATGCCATTCCATGTCATTCCATGTCATTCCATGCCATTCCATGCCATTGCATGCCATTCCATGCCATTCCATGCCATTCCATACCATTCCATGCCATTCCATGCCATTCCATGCCATTCCATGCCATTCCATGCCATTCCATGCCATTCCATGCCATTCCATGCCATTCCATGCCATTCCATGCCATTCCATGCCATTCCATGCCATTCCATGCCATTCCATGCCATTCCATGCCATTCCATGCCATTCCATGCCATTCCATGCCATTCCATGCCATTCCATGCCATTCCATGCCGTGCCATGCCGGTGCCATGCCGTGCCATGCCGGTGCCATGCCGTGCCATGCCGGTGCCATGCCGTGCCATGCCGGTGCCATGCCGTGCCATGCCGGTGCCATGCCGTGCCATGCCGGTGCCATGCCGTGCCATGCCGGTGCCATGCCGTGCCATGCCGGTGCCATGCCGGTGCCATGCCGTGCCATGCCGGTGCCATGCCGTGCCATGCCGGTGCCATGCCGTGCCATGCCGGTGCCATGCCGTGCCATGCCGTGCCATGCCGGTGCCATGCCGTGCCATGCCGGTGCCATGCCGTGCCATGCCGGTGCCATGCCGTGCCATGCCGTGCCATGCCGGTGGCATGCCGTGCCATGCCGGTGCCATGCCGGTGCCATGCCGGTGCCATGCCGGTGCCATGCCGTGCCATGCCGGTGCCATGCCGTGCCATGCCGGTGCCATGCCGTGCCATGCCGGTGCCATGCCGTGCCATGCCGGTGCCATGCCGTGCCATGCCGGTGCCATGCCGTGCCATGCCGGTGCCATGCCGGTGCCATGCCGTGCCATGCCGGTGCCATGCCGTGCCATGCCGGTGCCATGCCGTGCCATGCCGGTGCCATGCCGTGCCATGCCGGTGCCATGCCGTGCCATGCCGGTGCCATGCCGTGCCATGCCGGTGCCATGCCGTGCCATGCCGGTGCCATGCCGTGCCATGCCGGTGCCATGCCGTGCCATGCCGGTGCCATGCCGTGCCATGCCGGTGCCATGCCGTGCCATGCCGGTGCCATGCCGTGCCATGCCGGTGCCATGCCGTGCCATGCCGTGCCATGCCGTGCCATGCGGTGCCATGCCATTCCATGCGGTGCCATGCCATTCCATGCGGTGCCATGCCATTCCATGCCATTCCATGCCATTCCATGCCATTCCATGCCATTCCATGCCATTCCATGCCATTCCATGCCATTCCATGCCATTCCATGCCATTCCATGCCATTCCATGCCATTCCATGCCATTCCATGCCATTCCATGCCATTCCATGCCATTCCATGCCATTCCATGCCATTCCATGCCATTCAATGCCGGTGCCATGCCGTGCCATGCCGGTGCCATGCCATGCCATGCCGGTGCCATGCCGTGCCATGCCGGTGCCATGCCGTGCCATGCCATTCCATGCCATTCCATGCCATTCCATGCCATTCCATGCCATTCCATGCCATTCCATGCCATTCCATGCCAGTCCATGCCAGTCCATGCCATTCCATGCCATTCCATGCCACTCAATGCGGTGCCATGCCGTGCCATGCCGTGCCATTCCGTGCCATTCAATGCCATTCCATGCCATTCAATGCCGGTGCCATGCCGTGCCATGCCGGTGCCATGCCGTGCCATGCGGTGCCATGCCATTCCATGCCATTCCATGCCATTCCATGCCATTCCATGCCATTCCATGCCATTCCATGCCATTCCATGCCATTCCATGCCATTCCATGCCATTCCATGCCATTCCATGCCATTCCATGCCATTCAATGCCGTGCCATGCCGTGCCATGCCGTGCCATGCCGTGCCATGCCGTGCCATGCCGGTGCCATGCCGTGCCATGCCGGTGCCATGCCGTGCCATGCCGGTGCCATGCCGTGCCATGCCGTGCCATGCCGGTGCCATGCCGTGCCATGCCGTGCCATGCGGTGCCATGCCATTCCATGCCATTCCATGTCATTCCATGCCATTCCATGTCATTCCATGCCATTCCATGTCATTCCATGCCATTCCATGTCATTCCATGTCATTCCATGCCATTCCATGCCATTGCATGCCATTCCATGCCATTCCATGCCATTCCATACCATTCCATGCCATTCCATGCCATTCCATGCCATTCCATGCCATTCCATGCCATTCCATGCCATTCCATGCCATTCCATGCCATTCCATGCCATTCCATGCCATTCCATGCCATTCCATGCCATTCCATGCCATTCCATGCCATTCCATGCCATTCCATGCCATTCCATGCCATTCCATGCCATTCCATGCCATTCCATGCCATTCCATGCCATTCCATGCCATTCCATGCCATTCCATGCCATTCCATGCCATTCCATGCCATTCCATGCCATTCCATGCCATTCCATGCCATTCAATGCCGTGCCATGCCGTGCCATGCCGTGCCATGCCGGTGCCATGCCGTGCCATGCCGGTGCCATGCCGGTGCCATGCCGTGCCATGCCGGTGCCATGCCGTGCCATGCCGTGCCATGCCGGTGCCATGCCGTGCCATGCCGGTGCCATGCCGTGCCATGCCGGTGCCATGCCGTGCCATGCCGTGCCATGCCGGTGGCATGCCGTGCCATGCCGGTGCCATGCCGGTGCCATGCCGGTGCCATGCCGGTGCCATGCCGTGCCATGCCGGTGCCATGCCGTGCCATGCCGGTGCCATGCCGTGCCATGCCGGTGCCATGCCGTGCCATGCCGGTGCCATGCCGTGCCATGCCGGTGCCATGCCGTGCCATGCCGGTGCCATGCCGGTGCCATGCCGTGCCATGCCGGTGCCATGCCGTGCCATGCCGGTGCCATGCCGTGCCATGCCGGTGCCATGCCGTGCCATGCCGGTGCCATGCCGTGCCATGCCGGTGCCATGCCGTGCCATGCCGGTGCCATGCCGTGCCATGCCGGTGCCATGCCGTGCCATGCCGGTGCCATGCCGTGCCATGCCGGTGCCATGCCGTGCCATGCCGGTGCCATGCCGTGCCATGCCGTGCCATGCCGTGCCATGCGGTGCCATGCCATTCCATGCGGTGCCATGCCATTCCATGCGGTGCCATGCCATTCCATGCCATTCCATGCCATTCCATGCCATTCCATGCCATTCCATGCCATTCCATGCCATTCCATGCCATTCCATGCCATTCCATGCCATTCCATGCCATTCCATGCCATTCCATGCCATTCCATGCCATTCCATGCCATTCCATGCCATTCCATGCCATTCCATGCCATTCCATGCCATTCCATGCCATTCCATGCCATTCCATGCCATTCAATGCCGGTGCCATGCCGGTGCCATGCCATGCCATGCCGGTGCCATGCCGTGCCATGCCGGTGCCATGCCGTGCCATGCCGGTGCCATGCCGGTGCCATGCCGTGCCATGCCGGTGCCATGCCGTGCCATGCCGGTGCCATGCCGTGCCATGCCGGTGCCATGCCGTGCCATGCCGGTGCCATGCCGTGCCATGCCAGTGCCATGCCGTGCCATGCCGGTGCCATGCCGTGCCATGCCGGTGCCATGCCGTGCCATGCCGGTGCCATGCCGTGCCATGCCGGTGCCATGCCGTGCCATGCCGGTGCCATGCCGTGCCATGCCGGTGCCATGCCGGTGCCATGCCGTGCCATGCCGTGCCATGCCGTGCCATGCGGTGCCATGCCATTCCATGCGGTGCCATGCCATTCCATGCCATTCCATGCCATTCCATGCCATTCCATGCCATTCCATGCCATTCCATGCCATTCCATGCCATTCCATGCCATTCCATGCCATTCCATGCCATTCCATGCCATTCCATGCCATTCCATGCCATTCCATGCCATTCCATGCCATTCCATGCCATTCCATGCCATTCCATGCCATTCCATGCCATTCCATGCCATTCCATGCCATTCCATGCCATTCCATGCCATTCCATGCCATTCCATGCCATTCCATGCCATTCCATGCCATTCCATGCCATTCCATGCCATTCCATGCCATTCCATGCCATTCCATGCCATTCCATGCCATTCCATGCCATTCCATGCCATTCAATGCCGGTGCCATGCCGTGCCATGCCGGTGCCATGCCATGCCATGCCGGTGCCATGCCGTGCCATGCCGGTGCCATGCCGTGCCATGCCGTGCCATGCCGGGCCATGCCGTGCCATGCCGGTGCCATGCCGTGCCATGCCGGTGCCATGCCGTGCCATGCCGGTGCCATGCCGTGCCATGCCGTGCCATGCCGGTGCCATGCCGTGCCATGCCGTGCCATGCGGTGCCATGCCATTCCATGCCATTCCATGTCATTCCATGCCATTCCATGTCATTCCATGTCATTCCATGCCATTCCATGTCATTCCATGTCATTCCATGCCATTCCATGCCATTGCATGCCATTCCATGCCATTCCATGCCATTCCATACCATTCCATGCCATTCCATGCCATTCCATGCCATTCCATGCCATTCCATGCCATTCCATGCCATTCCATGCCATTCCATGCCATTCCATGCCATTCCATGCCATTCCATGCCATTCCATGCCATTCCATGTCATTCCATGCCATTCCATGCCATTCCATGCCATTCCATGCCATTCCATGCCATTCCATGCCATTCAATGCCGTGCCATGCCGTGCCATGCCGGTGCCATGCCGTGCCATGCCGGTGCCATGCCGTGCCATGCCGGTGCCATGCCGGTGCCATGCCGTGCCATGCCGGTGCCATGCCGTGCCATGCCGGTGCCATGCCGTGCCATGCCGGTGCCATGCCGTGCCATGTCGGTGCCATGCCGTGCCATGCCGGTGCCATGCCGTGCCATGCCGGTGCCATGCCGTGCCATGCCGGTGCCATGCCGTGCCATGCCGTGCCATGCCGGTGCCATGCCGTGCCATGCCGTGCCATGCGGTGCCATGCCATTCCATGCCATTCCATGTCATTCCATGCCATTCCATGTCATTCCATGCCATTCCATGTCATTCCATGTCATTCCATGCCATTCCATGCCATTGCATGCCATTCCATGCCATTCCATGCCATTCCATGCCATTCCATGCCATTCCATGCCATTCCATGCCATTCCATGCCATTCCATGCCATTCCATGCCATTCCATGCCATTCCATGCCATTCCATGCCATTCCATGCCATTCCATGCCATTCCATGCCATTCCATGCCATTCCATGCCATTCCATGCCATTCCATGCCATTCCATGCCATTCCATGCCATTCCATGCCATTCCATGCCATTCCATGCCATTCCATGCCATTCCATGCCATTCCATGCCATTCCATGCCATTCCATGCCATTCCATGCCATTCCATGCCATTCCATGCCATTCCATGCCATTCCATGCCATTCCATGCCATTCCATGCCATTCCATGCCATTCCATGCCATTCCATGCCATTCCATGCCATTCCATGCCATTCCATGCCATTCCATGCCATTCCATGCCATTCCATGCCATTCCATGCCATTCCATGCCATTCCATGCCATTCCATGCCATTCCATGCCATTCCATGCCATTCCATGCCATTCCATGCCATTCCATGCCATTCCATGCCATTCCATGCCATTCCATGCCATTCCATGCCATTCCATGCCATTCCATGCCATTCCATGCCATTCAATGCCGTGCCATGCCGTGCCATGCCGTGCCATGCCGTGCCATGCCGTGCCATGCCGTGCCATGCCGTGCCATGCCGTGCCATGCCGTGCCATGCCGTGCCATGCCGGTGCCATGCCGTGCCATGCCGGTGCTATGCCGTGCCATGCCGGTGCCATGCCGTGCCATGCCGTGCCATGCCGGTGCCATGCCGTGCCATGCCGGTGCCATGCCGTGCCATGCCGGTGCCATGCCGTGCTATGCCGTGCCATGCCGGTGCCATGCCGTGCCATGCCGGTGCCATCCCGTGCCATGCCGGTGCCATGCCGTGCCATGCCGTGCCATGCCGTGCCATGCCGTGCCATGCCGTGCCATGCCGTGCCATGCGGTGCCATGCCATTCCATGCCATTCCATGCCATTCCATGCCATTCCATGTCATTCCATGCCATTCCATGCCATTCCATGCCATTCCATGCCATTCCATGCCATTCCATGCCATTCCATGCCATTCCATGCCATTCCATGCCATTCCATGCCATTCCATGCCATTCAATGCCGTGCCATGCCGGTGCCATGCCGTGCCATGCCGGTGCCATGCCGTGCCATGCGGTGCCATGCCATTCCATGCGGTGCCATGCCATTCCATGCGGTGCCATGCCATTCCATGCGGTGCCATGCCATTCCATGCCATTCCATGCCATTCCATGCCATTCCATGCCATTCCATGCCATTCCATGCCATTCCATGCCATTCCATGCCATTCCATGCCATTCCATGCCATTCCATGCCATTCCATGCCATTCCATGCCATTCCATGCCATTCAATGCCGTGCCATGCCGTGCCATGCCGTGCCATGCCGTGCCATGCCGTGCCATGCCGTGCCATGCCGTGCCATGCCGTGCCATGCCGTGCCATGCCGTGCCATGCCGGTGCCATGCCGTGCCATGCCGGTGCTATGCCGTGCCATGCCGGTGCCATGCCGTGCCATGCCGTGCCATGCCGGTGCCATGCCGTGCCATGCCGGTGCCATGCCGTGCCATGCCGGTGCCATGCCGTGCTATGCCGTGCCATGCCGGTGCCATGCCGTGCCATGCCGGTGCCATCCCGTGCCATGCCGGTGCCATGCCGTGCCATGCCGTGCCATGCCGTGCCATGCCGTGCCATGCCGTGCCATGCCGTGCCATGCGGTGCCATGCCATTCCATGCCATTCCATGCCATTCCATGCCATTCCATGTCATTCCATGCCATTCCATGCCATTCCATGCCATTCCATGCCATTCCATGCCATTCCATGCCATTCCATGCCATTCCATGCCATTCCATGCCATTCCATGCCATTCCATGCCATTCAATGCCGTGCCATGCCGGTGCCATGCCGTGCCATGCCGGTGCCATGCCGTGCCATGCGGTGCCATGCCATTCCATGCGGTGCCATGCCATTCCATGCGGTGCCATGCCATTCCATGCGGTGCCATGCCATTCCATGCCATTCCATGCCATTCCATGCCATTCCATGCCATTCCATGCCATTCCATGCCATTCCATGCCATTCCATGCCATTCCATGCCATTCCATGCCATTCCATGCCATTCCATGCCATTCCATGCCATTCCATGCCATTCCATGCCATTCCATGCCATTCCATGCCATTCCATGCCATTCCATGCCATTCCATGCCATTCCATGCCATTCCATGCCATTCCATGCCATTCCATGCCATTCAATGCCGGTGCCATGCCGTGCCATGCCGGTGCCATGCCGGTGCCATGCCATGCCATGCCGGTGCCATGCCGTGCCATGCCGGTGCCATGCCGTGCCATGCCGGTGCCATGCCGTGCCATGCCGTGCCATGCCGGGCCATGCCATTCCATGCCATTCCATGCCAGTCCATGCCAGTCCATGCCATTCCATGCCATTCCATGCCACTCAATGCGGTGCCATGCCGTGCCATGCCGTGCCATGCCATGCCATGCCATGCCATTCCATGCCATTCCATGCCATTCCATGCCATTCCATGCCTTCCATGCCATTCCATGCCATTCCATGCCATTCCATGCCATTCCATGCCATTCCATGCCATTCCATGCCATTCCATGCCATTCCCTGCCATTCCATGCCATTCCATGCCATTCCATGCCATTCCATGCCATTCCATGCCATTCCATGCCATTCCATGCCATTCCATGCCATTCCATGCCATTCCATGCCATTCCATGCCATTCCATGCCATTCCATGCCATTCCATGCCATTCCATGCCATTCCATGCCATTCCATGCCGTGCCATGCCGGTGCCATGCCGTGCCATGCCGGTGCCATGCCGTGCCATGCCGGTGCCATGCCGTGCCATGCCGGTGCCATGCCGTGCCATGCCGGTGCCATGCCGTGCCATGCCGGTGCCATGCCGTGCCATGCCGGTGCCATGCCGGTGCCATGCCGTGCCATGCCGGTGCCATGCCGTGCCATGCCGGTGCCATGCCGTGCCATGCCGTGCCATGCCGGTGCCATGCCGTGCCATGCCGGTGCCATGCCGTGCCATGCCGGTGCCATGCCGTGCCATGCCGTGCCATGCCGGTGGCATGCCGTGCCATGCCGGTGCCATGCCGGTGCCATGCCGGTGCCATGCCGGTGCCATGCCGTGCCATGCCGGTGCCATGCCGTGCCATGCCGGTGCCATGCCGTGCCATGCCGGTGCCATGCCGTGCCATGCCGGTGCCATGCCGTGCCATGCCGGTGCCATGCCGTGCCATGCCGGTGCCATGCCGTGCCATGCCGGTGCCATGCCGTGCCATGCCGGTGCCATGCCGGTGCCATGCCGTGCCATGCCGGTGCCATGCCGTGCCATGCCGGTGCCATGCCGTGCCATGCCGGTGCCATGCCGTGCCATGCCGGTGCCATGCCGTGCCATGCCGGTGCCATGCCGTGCCATGCCGGTGCCATGCCGTGCCATGCCGGTGCCATGCCGTGCCATGCCGGTGCCATGCCGTGCCATGCCGGTGCCATGCCGTGCCATGCCGGTGCCATGCCGGTGCCATGCCGTGCCATGCCGTGCCATGCCGTGCCATGCGGTGCCATGCCATTCCATGCGGTGCCATGCCATTCCATGCCATTCCATGCCATTCCATGCCATTCCATGCCATTCCATGCCATTCCATGCCATTCCATGCCATTCCATGCCATTCCATGCCATTCCATGCCATTCCATGCCATTCCATGCCATTCCATGCCATTCCATGCCATTCCATGCCATTCCATGCCATTCCATGCCATTCCATGCCATTCCATGCCATTCCATGCCATTCCATGCCATTCCATGCCATTCCATGCCATTCCATGCCATTCCATGCCATTCCATGCCATTCCATGCCATTCCATGCCATTCCATGCCATTCCATGCCATTCCATGCCATTCCATGCCATTCCATGCCATTCCATGCCATTCCATGCCATTCCATGCCATTCCATGCCATTCCATGCCATTCAATGCCGGTGCCATGCCGTGCCATGCCGGTGCCATGCCATGCCATGCCGGTGCCATGCCGTGCCATGCCGGTGCCATGCCGTGCCATGCCGGTGCCATGCCGTGCCATGCCGTGCCATGCCGGGCCATGCCGTGCCATGCCGGTGCCATGCCGTGCCATGCCGGTGCCATGCCGTGCCATGCCGGTGCCATGCCGTGCCATGCCGGTGCCATGCCGTGCCATGCCGTGCCATGCCGGTGCCATGCCGTGCCATGCCGTGCCATGCGGTGCCATGCCATTCCATGCCATTCCATGTCATTCCATGCCATTCCATGTCATTCCATGCCATTCCATGTCATTCCATGTCATTCCATGCCATTCCATGCCATTGCATGCCATTCCATGCCATTCCATGCCATTCCATACCATTCCATGCCATTCCATGCCATTCCATGCCATTCCATGCCATTCCATGCCATTCCATGCCATTCCATGCCATTCCATGCCATTCCATGCCATTCCATGCCATTCCATGCCATTCCATGCCATTCCATGCCATTCCATGCCATTCCATGCCATTCCATGCCATTCCATGCCATTCCATGCCATTCCATGCCATTCCATGCCATTCCATGCCATTCCATGCCATTCCATGCCATTCCATGCCATTCCATGCCATTCCATGCCATTCCATGCCGTGCCATGCCGGTGCCATGCCGTGCCATGCCGGTGCCATGCCGTGCCATGCCGGTGCCATGCCGTGCCATGCCGGTGCCATGCCGTGCCATGCCGGTGCCATGCCGTGCCATGCCGGTGCCATGCCGTGCCATGCCGGTGCCATGCCGTGCCATGCCGGTGCCATGCCGTGCCATGCCGGTGCCATGCCGTGCCATGCCGTGCCATGCCGGTGGCATGCCGTGCCATGCCGGTGCCATGCCGGTGCCATGCCGGTGCCATGCCGGTGCCATGCCGTGCCATGCCGGTGCCATGCCGTGCCATGCCGGTGCCATGCCGTGCCATGCCGGTGCCATGCCGTGCCATGCCGGTGCCATGCCGTGCCATGCCGGTGCCATGCCGTGCCATGCCGGTGCCATGCCGTGCCATGCCGGTGCCATGCCGTGCCATGCCGGTGCCATGCCGTGCCATGCCGGTGCCATGCCGTGCCATGCCGGTGCCATGCCGGTGCCATGCCGTGCCATGCCGGTGCCATGCCGTGCCATGCCGGTGCCATGCCGTGCCATGCCGGTGCCATGCCGTGCCATGCCGGTGCCATGCCGTGCCATGCCGGTGCCATGCCGTGCCATGCCGGTGCCATGCCGTGCCATGCCGGTGCCATGCCGTGCCATGCCGTGCCATGCCGGTGCCATGCCGTGCCATGCCGGTGCCATGCCGTGCCATGCCGGTGCCATGCCGTGCCATGCCGGTGCCATGCCGTGCCATGCCGTGCCATGCCGTGCCATGCGGTGCCATGCCATTCCATGCGGTGCCATGCCATTCCATGCGGTGCCATGCCATTCCATGCCATTCCATGCCATTCCATGCCATTCCATGCCATTCCATGCCATTCCATGCCATTCCATGCCATTCCATGCCATTCCATGCCATTCCATGCCATTCCATGCCATTCCATGCCATTCCATGCCATTCCATGCCATTCCATGCCATTCCATGCCATTCCATGCCATTCCATGCCATTCCATGCCATTCCATGCCATTCCATGCCATTCCATGCCATTCCATGCCATTCCATGCCATTCCATGCCATTCCATGCCATTCCATGCCATTCAATGCCGGTGCCATGCCGTGCCATGCCGGTGCCATGCCATGCCATGCCGGTGCCATGCCGTGCCATGCCGGTGCCATGCCGTGCCATGCCGGTGCCATGCCGTGCCATGCCGTGCCATGCCGGGCCATGCCATTCCATGCCATTCCATGCCAGTCCATGCCAGTCCATGCCATTCCATGCCATTCCATGCCACTCAATGCGGTGCCATGCCGTGCCATGCCGTGCCATTCCGTGCCATTCAATGCCATTCCATGCCATTCAATGCCGTGCCATGCCGTGCCATGCCGGTGCCATGCCGGTGCCATGCCGTGCCATGCCGGTGCCATGCCGTGCCATGCGGTGCCATGCCATTCCATGCCATTCCATGCCATTCCATGCCATTCCATGCCATTCCATGCCATTCCATGCCATTCCATGCCATTCCATGCCATTCCATGCCATTCCATGCCATTCCATGCCATTCCATGCCATTCCATGCCATTCCATGCCATTCCATGCCATTCCATGCCATTCCATGCCATTCCATGCCATTCCATGCCATTCCATGCCATTCCATGCCATTCCATGCCATTCCATGCCATTCCATGCCATTCCATGCCATTCCATGCCATTCCATGCCATTCCATGCCATTCCATGCCATTCAATGCCGTGCCATGCCGTGCCATGCCGTGCCATGCCGTGCCATGCCGTGCCATGCCGGTGCCATGCCGTGCCATGCCGGTGCCATGCCGTGCCATGCCGGTGCCATGCCGTGCCATGCCGTGCCATGCCGGTGCCATGCCGTGCCATGCCGTGCCATGCCGTGCCATGCGGTGCCATGCCATTCCATGCCATTCCATGTCATTCCATGCCATTCCATGTCATTCCATGCCATTCCATGTCATTCCATGCCATTCCATGTCATTCCATGTCATTCCATGCCATTCCATGCCATTGCATGCCATTCCATGCCATTCCATGCCATTCCATACCATTCCATGCCATTCCATGCCATTCCATGCCATTCCATGCCATTCCATGCCATTCCATGCCATTCCATGCCATTCCATGCCATTCCATGCCATTCCATGCCATTCCATGCCATTCCATGCCATTCCATGCCATTCCATGCCATTCCATGCCATTCCATGCCATTCCATGCCATTCCATGCCATTCCATGCCATTCCATGCCATTCCATGCCATTCAATGCCGTGCCATGCCGTGCCATGCCGTGCCATGCCGGTGCCATGCCGTGCCATGCCGGTGCCATGCCGTGCCATGCCGTGCCATGCCGGTGCCATGCCGTGCCATGCCGGTGCCATGCCGTGCCATGCCGGTGCCATGCCGTGCCATGCCGGTGCCATGCCGTGCCATGCCGTGCCATGCCGGTGGCATGCCGTGCCATGCCGGTGCCATGCCGGTGCCATGCCGGTGCCATGCCGGTGCCATGCCGTGCCATGCCGGTGCCATGCCGTGCCATGCCGGTGCCATGCCGTGCCATGCCGGTGCCATGCCGTGCCATGCCGGTGCCATGCCGTGCCATGCCGGTGCCATGCCGGTGCCATGCCGTGCCATGCCGGTGCCATGCCGTGCCATGCCGGTGCCATGCCGTGCCATGCCGGTGCCATGCCGTGCCATGCCGGTGCCATGCCGTGCCATGCCGGTGCCATGCCGTGCCATGCCGGTGCCATGCCGTGCCATGCCGGTGCCATGCCGTGCCATGCCGGTGCCATGCCGTGCCATGCCGGTGCCATGCCGTGCCATGCCGGTGCCATGCCGTGCCATGCCGGTGCCATGCCGTGCCATGCCGGTGCCATGCCGTGCCATGCCGTGCCATGCCGTGCCATGCGGTGCCATGCCATTCCATGCGGTGCCATGCCATTCCATGCGGTGCCATGCCATTCCATGCCATTCCATGCCATTCCATGCCATTCCATGCCATTCCATGCCATTCCATGCCATTCCATGCCATTCCATGCCATTCCATGCCATTCCATGCCATTCCATGCCATTCCATGCCATTCCATGCCATTCCATGCCATTCCATGCCATTCCATGCCATTCCATGCCATTCCATGCCATTCCATGCCATTCCATGCCATTCCATGCCATTCCATGCCATTCCATGCCATTCCATGCCATTCCATGCCATTCCATGCCATTCCATGCCATTCCATGCCATTCCATGCCATTCCATGCCATTCCATGCCATTCCATGCCATTCCATGCCATTCAATGCCGGTGCCATGCCGGTGCCATGCCATGCCATGCCGGTGCCATGCCGTGCCATGCCGGTGCCATGCCGTGCCATGCCGGTGCCATGCCGGTGCCATGCCGTGCCATGCCGGTGCCATGCCGTGCCATGCCGGTGCCATGCCGTGCCATGCCGGTGCCATGCCGTGCCATGCCGGTGCCATGCCGTGCCATGCCGGTGCCATGCCGTGCCATGCCGGTGCCATGCCGTGCCATGCCGGTGCCATGCCGTGCCATGCCGGTGCCATGCCGTGCCATGCCGGTGCCATGCCGTGCCATGCCGGTGCCATGCCGGTGCCATGCCGTGCCATGCCGTGCCATGCCGTGCCATGCGGTGCCATGCCATTCCATGCGGTGCCATGCCATTCCATGCCATTCCATGCCATTCCATGCCATTCCATGCCATTCCATGCCATTCCATGCCATTCCATGCCATTCCATGCCATTCCATGCCATTCCATGCCATTCCATGCCATTCCATGCCATTCCATGCCATTCCATGCCATTCCATGCCATTCCATGCCATTCCATGCCATTCCATGCCATTCCATGCCATTCCATGCCATTCCATGCCATTCCATGCCATTCCATGCCATTCCATGCCATTCCATGCCATTCCATGCCATTCCATGCCATTCCATGCCATTCCATGCCATTCCATGCCATTCAATGCCGGTGCCATGCCGTGCCATGCCGGTGCCATGCCATGCCATGCCGGTGCCATGCCGTGCCATGCCGGTGCCATGCCGTGCCATGCCGTGCCATGCCGGGCCATGCCGTGCCATGCCGGTGCCATGCCGTGCCATGCCGGTGCCATGCCGTGCCATGCCGGTGCCATGCCGTGCCATGCCGTGCCATGCCGGTGCCATGCCGTGCCATGCCGTGCCATGCGGTGCCATGCCATTCCATGCCATTCCATGTCATTCCATGCCATTCCATGTCATTCCATGCCATTCCATGTCATTCCATGCCATTCCATGTCATTCCATGTCATTCCATGCCATTCCATGCCATTGCATGCCATTCCATGCCATTCCATGCCATTCCATACCATTCCATGCCATTCCATGCCATTCCATGCCATTCCATGCCATTCCATGCCATTCCATGCCATTCCATGCCATTCCATGCCATTCCATGCCATTCCATGCCATTCCATGCCATTCCATGCCATTCCATGCCATTCCATGCCATTCCATGCCATTCCATGCCATTCCATGCCATTCCATGCCATTCCATGCCATTCCATGCCATTCCATGCCATTCCATGCCATTCCATGCCATTCCATGCCATTCCATGCCATTCCATGCCATTCCATGCCATTCCATGCCATTCCATGCCATTCCATGCCATTCCATGCCATTCCATGCCATTCCATGCCATTCCATGCCATTCCATGCCGTGCCATGCCGGTGCCATGCCGTGCCATGCCGGTGCCATGCCGTGCCATGCCGGTGCCATGCCGTGCCATGCCGGTGCCATGCCGTGCCATGCCGGTGCCATGCCGGTGCCATGCCGTGCCATGCCGGTGCCATGCCGTGCCATGCCGGTGCCATGCCGTGCCATGCCGGTGCCATGCCGTGCCATGCCGTGCCATGCCGGTGCCATGCCGTGCCATGCCGGTGCCATGCCGTGCCATGCCGTGCCATGCCGGTGGCATGCCGTGCCATGCCGGTGCCATGCCGGTGCCATGCCGGTGCCATGCCGGTGCCATGCCGTGCCATGCCGGTGCCATGCCGTGCCATGCCGGTGCCATGCCGTGCCATGCCGGTGCCATGCCGTGCCATGCCGGTGCCATGCCGTGCCATGCCGGTGCCATGCCGTGCCATGCCGGTGCCATGCCGTGCCATGCCGGTGCCATGCCGTGCCATGCCGGTGCCATGCCGTGCCATGCCGGTGCCATGCCGGTGCCATGCCGTGCCATGCCGGTGCCATGCCGTGCCATGCCGGTGCCATGCCGTGCCATGCCGGTGCCATGCCGTGCCATGCCGGTGCCATGCCGTGCCATGCCGGTGCCATGCCGTGCCATGCCGGTGCCATGCCGTGCCATGCCGGTGCCATGCCGTGCCATGCCGGTGCCATGCCGTGCCATGCCGGTGCCATGCCGTGCCATGCCGGTGCCATGCCGTGCCATGCCGGTGCCATGCCGTGCCATGCCGGTGCCATGCCGTGCCATGCCGGTGCCATGCCGTGCCATGCCGTGCCATGCCGTGCCATGCCGTGCCATGCGGTGCCATGCCATTCCATGCGGTGCCATGCCATTCCATGCCATTCCATGCCATTCCATGCCATTCCATGCCATTCCATGCCATTCCATGCCATTCCATGCCATTCCATGCCATTCCATGCCATTCCATGCCATTCCATGCCATTCCATGCCATTCCATGCCATTCCATGCCATTCCATGCCATTCCATGCCATTCCATGCCATTCCATGCCATTCCATGCCATTCCATGCCATTCCATGCCATTCCATGCCATTCAATGCCGGTGCCATGCCGTGCCATGCCGGTGCCATGCCATGCCATGCCGGTGCCATGCCGTGCCATGCCGGTGCCATGCCGTGCCATGCCGTGCCATGCCGGGCCATGCCGTGCCATGCCGGTGCCATGCCGTGCCATGCCGGTGCCATGCCGTGCCATGCCGGTGCCATGCCGTGCCATGCCGTGCCATGCCGGTGCCATGCCGTGCCATGCCGTGCCATGCGGTGCCATGCCATTCCATGCCATTCCATGTCATTCCATGCCATTCCATGTCATTCCATGCCATTCCATGTCATTCCATGCCATTCCATGTCATTCCATGTCATTCCATGCCATTCCATGCCATTGCATGCCATTCCATGCCATTCCATGCCATTCCATACCATTCCATGCCATTCCATGCCATTCCATGCCATTCCATGCCATTCCATGCCATTCCATGCCATTCCATGCCATTCCATGCCATTCCATGCCATTCCATGCCATTCCATGCCATTCCATGCCATTCCATGCCATTCCATGCCATTCCATGCCATTCCATGCCATTCCATGCCATTCCATGCCATTCCATGCCATTCCATGCCATTCCATGCCATTCCATGCCATTCCATGCCATTCCATGCCATTCCATGCCATTCCATGCCATTCCATGCCATTCCATGCCATTCCATGCCATTCCATGCCATTCCATGCCATTCCATGCCATTCCATGCCATTCCATGCCATTCCATGCCATTCCATGCCATTCCATGCCATTCCATGCCATTCCATGCCATTCCATGCCATTCCATGCCATTCCATGCCATTCCATGCCATTCCATGCCATTCCATGCCATTCCATGCCATTCCATGCCATTCCATGCCGTGCCATGCCGGTGCCATGCCGTGCCATGCCGGTGCCATGCCGTGCCATGCCGGTGCCATGCCGTGCCATGCCGGTGCCATGCCGTGCCATGCCGGTGCCATGCCGGTGCCATGCCGTGCCATGCCGGTGCCATGCCGTGCCATGCCGGTGCCATGCCGTGCCATGCCGGTGCCATGCCGTGCCATGCCGTGCCATGCCGGTGCCATGCCGTGCCATGCCGGTGCCATGCCGTGCCATGCCGTGCCATGCCGGTGGCATGCCGTGCCATGCCGGTGGCATGCCGTGCCATGCCGGTGCCATGCCGGTGCCATGCCGGTGCCATGCCGGTGCCATGCCGTGCCATGCCGGTGCCATGCCGTGCCATGCCGGTGCCATGCCGTGCCATGCCGGTGCCATGCCGTGCCATGCCGGTGCCATGCCGTGCCATGCCGGTGCCATGCCGTGCCATGCCGGTGCCATGCCGTGCCATGCCGGTGCCATGCCGTGCCATGCCGGTGCCATGCCGTGCCATGCCGGTGCCATGCCGGTGCCATGCCGTGCCATGCCGGTGCCATGCCGTGCCATGCCGGTGCCATGCCGTGCCATGCCGGTGCCATGCCGTGCCATGCCGGTGCCATGCCGTGCCATGCCGGTGCCATGCCGTGCCATGCCGGTGCCATGCCGTGCCATGCCGGTGCCATGCCGTGCCATGCCGGTGCCATGCCGTGCCATGCCGTGCCATGCCGTGCCATGCCGTGCCATGCCGTGCCATGCGGTGCCATGCCATTCCATGCGGTGCCATGCCATTCCATGCGGTGCCATGCCATTCCATGCCATTCCATGCCATTCCATGCCATTCCATGCCATTCCATGCCATTCCATGCCATTCCATGCCATTCCATGCCATTCCATGCCATTCCATGCCATTCCATGCCATTCCATGCCATTCCATGCCATTCCATGCCATTCCATGCCATTCCATGCCATTCCATGCCATTCCATGCCATTCCATGCCATTCCATGCCATTCCATGCCATTCCATGCCATTCCATGCCATTCCATGCCATTCCATGCCATTCCATGCCATTCAATGCCGGTGCCATGCCGTGCCATGCCGGTGCCATGCCATGCCATGCCGGTGCCATGCCGTGCCATGCCGGTGCCATGCCGTGCCATGCCGGTGCCATGCCGTGCCATGCCGTGCCATGCCGGGCCATGCCATTCCATGCCATTCCATGCCAGTCCATGCCAGTCCATGCCATTCCATGCCATTCCATGCCACTCAATGCGGTGCCATGCCGTGCCATTCCGTGCCATTCAATGCCATTCCATGCCATTCAATGCCGTGCCATGCCGTGCCATGCCGGTGCCATGCCGGTGCCATGCCGTGCCATGCCGGTGCCATGCCGTGCCATGCGGTGCCATGCCATTCCATGCCATTCCATGCCATTCCATGCCATTCCATGCCATTCCATGCCATTCCATGCCATTCCATGCCATTCCATGCCATTCCATGCCATTCCATGCCATTCCATGCCATTCCATGCCATTCCATGCCATTCCATGCCATTCCATGCCATTCCATGCCATTCCATGCCATTCCATGCCATTCCATGCCATTCCATGCCATTCCATGCCATTCCATGCCATTCCATGCCGTGCCATGCCGTGCCATGCCGTGCCATGCCGTGCCATGCCGTGCCATGCCGTGCCATGCCGTGCCATGCCGTGCCATGCCGGTGCCATGCCGTGCCATGCCGGTGCCATGCCGTGCCATGCCGGTGCCATGCCGTGCCATGCCGTGCCATGCCGGTGCCATGCCGTGCCATGCCGTGCCATGCGGTGCCATGCCATTCCATGCCATTCCATGTCATTCCATGCCATTCCATGTCATTCCATGCCATTCCATGTCATTCCATGCCATTCCATGTCATTCCATGTCATTCCATGCCATTCCATGCCATTGCATGCCATTCCATGCCATTCCATGCCATTCCATACCATTCCATGCCATTCCATGCCATTCCATGCCATTCCATGCCATTCCATGCCATTCCATGCCATTCCATGCCATTCCATGCCATTCCATGCCATTCCATGCCATTCCATGCCATTCCATGCCATTCCATGCCATTCCATGCCATTCCATGCCATTCCATGCCATTCCATGCCATTCCATGCCATTCCATGCCATTCCATGCCATTCCATGCCATTCCATGCCATTCCATGCCATTCCATGCCATTCCATGCCATTCCATGCCATTCCATGCCATTCCATGCCATTCCATGCCATTCAATGCCGTGCCATGCCGTGCCATGCCGTGCCATGCCGGTGCCATGCCGTGCCATGCCGGTGCCATGCCGTGCCATGCCGTGCCATGCCGTGCCATGCCGGTGCCATGCCGTGCCATGCCGGTGCCATGCCGTGCCATGCCGGTGCCATGCCGTGCCATGCCGTGCCATGCCGGTGGCATGCCGTGCCATGCCGGTGCCATGCCGGTGCCATGCCGGTGCCATGCCGGTGCCATGCCGTGCCATGCCGGTGCCATGCCGTGCCATGCCGGTGCCATGCCGTGCCATGCCGGTGCCATGCCGTGCCATGCCGGTGCCATGCCGTGCCATGCCGGTGCCATGCCGTGCCATGCCGGTGCCATGCCGTGCCATGCCGGTGCCATGCCGTGCCATGCCGGTGCCATGCCGGTGCCATGCCGTGCCATGCCGGTGCCATGCCGTGCCATGCCGGTGCCATGCCGTGCCATGCCGGTGCCATGCTGTGCCATGCCGTGCCATGCCGTGCCATGCGGTGCCATGCCATTCCATGCGGTGCCATGCCATTCCATGCGGTGCCATGCCATTCCATGCCATTCCATGCCATTCCATGCCATTCCATGCCATTCCATGCCATTCCATGCCATTCCATGCCATTCCATGCCATTCCATGCCATTCCATGCCATTCCATGCCATTCCATGCCATTCCATGCCATTCCATGCCATTCCATGCCATTCCATGCCATTCCATGCCATTCCATGCCATTCCATGCCATTCCATGCCATTCCATGCCATTCCATGCCATTCCATGCCATTCAATGCCGGTGCCATGCCGGTGCCATGCCATGCCATGCCGGTGCCATGCCGTGCCATGCCGGTGCCATGCCGTGCCATGCCGGTGCCATGCCGTGCCATGCCGTGCCATGCCGGGCCATGCCATTCCATGCCATTCCATGCCAGTCCATGCCAGTCCATGCCATTCCATGCCATTCCATGCCACTCAATGCGGTGCCATGCCGTGCCATGCCGTGCCATGCCGTGCCATTCCGTGCCATTCAATGCCATTCCATGCCATTCAATGCCGTGCCATGCCGTGCCATGCCGGTGCCATGCCGGTGCCATGCCGTGCCATGCCGGTGCCATGCCGTGCCATGCGGTGCCATGCCATTCCATGCCATTCCATGCCATTCCATGCCATTCCATGCCATTCCATGCCATTCCATGCCATTCCATGCCATTCCATGCCATTCCATGCCATTCCATGCCATTCCATGCCATTCCATGCCATTCCATGCCATTCCATGCCATTCCATGCCATTCAATGCCGTGCCATGCCGTGCCATGCCGTGCCATGCCGTGCCATGCCGTGCCATGCCGGTGCCATGCCGTGCCATGCCGGTGCCATGCCGTGCCATGCCGGTGCCATGCCGTGCCATGCCGTGCCATGCCGGTGCCATGCCGTGCCATGCCGTGCCATGCGGTGCCATGCCATTCCATGCCATTCCATGTCATTCCATGCCATTCCATGTCATTCCATGCCATTCCATGTCATTCCATGCCATTCCATGTCATTCCATGTCATTCCATGCCATTCCATGCCATTGCATGCCATTCCATGCCATTCCATGCCATTCCATACCATTCCATGCCATTCCATGCCATTCCATGCCATTCCATGCCATTCCATGCCATTCCATGCCATTCCATGCCATTCCATGCCATTCCATGCCATTCCATGCCATTCCATGCCATTCCATGCCATTCCATGCCATTCCATGCCATTCCATGCCATTCCATGCCATTCCATGCCATTCCATGCCATTCCATGCCATTCCATGCCATTCCATGCCATTCCATGCCATTCCATGCCATTCCATGCCATTCCATGCCATTCCATGCCATTCCATGCCATTCCATGCCATTCAATGCCGTGCCATGCCGTGCCATGCCGTGCCATGCCGGTGCCATGCCGTGCCATGCCGGTGCCATGCCGTGCCATGCCGGTGCCATGCCGTGCCATGCCGTGCCATGCCGGTGCCATGCCGTGCCATGCCGGTGCCATGCCGTGCCATGCCGTGCTATGCCGTGCCATGCCGGTGCCATGCCGTGCCATGCCGGTGCCATGCCGTGCCATGCCGGTGCCATGCCGTGCCATGCCGGTGCCATGCCGTGCCATGCCGTGCCATGCCGTGCCATGCCGTGCCATGCGGTGCCATGCCATTCCATGCCATTCCATGCCATTCCATGCCATTCCATGCCATTCCATGCCATTCCATGCCATTCCATGCCATTCCATGTCATTCCATGCCATTCCATGCCATTCCATGCCATTCCATGCCATTCCATGCCATTCCATGCCATTCCATGCCATTCCATGCCATTCCATGCCATTCCATGCCATTCCATGCCATTCCATGCCATTCCATGCCATTCCATGCCATTCCATGCCATTCCATGCCATTCCATGCCATTCCATGCCATTCCATGCCATTCCATGCCATTCAATGCCGTGCCATGCCGGTGCCATGCCGTGCCATGCCGGTGCCATGCCGTGCCATGCGGTGCCATGCCGTTCCATGCGGTGCCATGCCATTCCATGCGGTGCCATGCCATTCCATGCGGTGCCATGCCATTCCATGCCATTCCATGCCATTCCATGCCATTCCATGCCATTCCATGCCATTCCATGCCATTCCATGCCATTCCATGCCATTCCATGCCATTCCATGCCATTCCATGCCGTTCCATGCCATTCCATGCCATTCCATGCCATTCCATGCCATTCAATGCCGTGCCATGCCGTGCCATGCCGTGCCATGCCGTGCCATGCCGTGCCATGCCGGTGCCATGCCGTGCCATGCCGGTGCCATGCCGTGCCATGCCGGTGCCATGCCGTGCCATGCCGTGCCATGCCGGTGCCATGCCGTGCCATGCCGTGCCATGCGGTGCCATGCCATTCCATGCCATTCCATGTCATTCCATGCCATTCCATGTCATTCCATGCCATTCCATGTCATTCCATGCCATTCCATGTCATTCCATGTCATTCCATGCCATTCCATGCCATTGCATGCCATTCCATGCCATTCCATGCCATTCCATACCATTCCATGCCATTCCATGCCATTCCATGCCATTCCATGCCATTCCATGCCATTCCATGCCATTCCATGCCAGTCCATGCCAGTCCATGCCATTCCATGCCATTCCATGCCACTCAATGCGGTGCCATGCCGTGCCATGCCGTGCCATGCCATGCCATTCCATGCCATTCCATGCCATTCCATGCCATTCCATGCCATTCCATGCCATTCCATGCCATTCCATGCCATTCCATGCCATTCCATGCCATTCCATGCCATTCCATGCCATTCCATGCCATTCCATGCCATTCCATGCCATTCCATGCCATTCCATGCCATTCCATGCCATTCCATGCCATTCCATGCCATTCCATGCCATTCCATGCCATTCCATGCCATTCCATGCCATTCCATGCCATTCCATGCCATTCCATGCCATTCCATGCCATTCCATGCCATTCCATGCCATTCCATGCCATTCCATGCCATTCCATGCCATTCCATGCCATTCCATGCCATTCCATGCCATTCCATGCCATTCCATGCCATTCCATGCCATTCCATGCCATTCCATGCCATTCCATGCCATTCCATGCCATTCCATGCCATTCCATGCCATTCCATGCCATTCCATGCCATTCCATGCCGTGCCATGCCGGTGCCATGCCGTGCCATGCCGGTGCCATGCCGTGCCATGCCGGTGCCATGCCGTGCCATGCCGGTGCCATGCCGTGCCATGCCGGTGCCATGCCGGTGCCATGCCGGTGCCATGCCGTGCCATGCCGTGCCATGCCAGTGCCATGCCGTGCCATGCCGGTGCCATGCCGTGCCATGCCGTGCCATGCCGGTGGCATGCCGTGCCATGCCGGTGCCATGCCGGTGCCATGCCGGTGCCATGCCGGTGCCATGCCGTGCCATGCCGGTGCCATGCCGTGCCATGCCGGTGCCATGCCGTGCCATGCCGGTGCCATGCCGTGCCATGCCGGTGCCATGCCGTGCCATGCCGGTGCCATGCCGTGCCATGCCGGTGCCATGCCGTGCCATGCCGGTGCCATGCCGTGCCATGCCGGTGCCATGCCGTGCCATGCCGGTGCCATGCCGTGCCATGCCGGTGCCATGCCGTGCCATGCCGGTGCCATGCCGTGCCATGCCGTGCCATGCCATTCCATGCGGTGCCATGCCATTCCATGCCATTCCATGCCATTCCATGCCATTCCATGCCATTCCATGCCATTCCATGCCATTCCATGCCATTCCATGCCATTCCATGCCATTCCATGCCATTCCATGCCATTCCATGCCATTCCATGCCATTCCATGCCATTCCATGCCATTCCATGCCATTCCATGCCATTCCATGCCATTCCATGCCATTCCATGCCATTCCATGCCATTCCATGCCATTCCATGCCATTCAATGCCGTGCCATGCCGGTGCCATGCCATGCCATGCCGGTGCCATGCCGTGCCATGCCGGTGCCATGCCGTGCCATGCCGGTGCCATGCCGTGCCATGCCGTGCCATGCCGGGCCATGCCATTCCATGCCATTCCATGCCAGTCCATGCCAGTCCATGCCATTCCATGCCATTCCATGCCACTCAATGCGGTGCCATGCCGTGCCATGCCGTGCCATGCCGTGCCATTCCGTGCCATTCAATGCCATTCCATGCCATTCAATGCCGTGCCATGCCGTGCCATGCCGGTGCCATGCCGGTGCCATCCCGTGCCATGCCGGTGCCATGCCGGTGCCATCCCGTGCCATGCCGGTGCCATGCCGTGCCATGCGGTGCCATGCCATTCCATGCCATTCCATGCCATTCCATGCCATTCCATGCCATTCCATGCCATTCCATGCCATTCCATGCCATTCCATGCCATTCCATGCCATTCCATGCCATTCCATGCCATTCCATGCCATTCCATGCCATTCCATGCCATTCCATGCCATTCCATGCCATTCCATGCCATTCCATGCCATTCCATGCCATTCCATGCCATTCCATGCCATTCCATGCCATTCCATGCCATTCCATGCCATTCCATGCCATTCCATGCCATTCCATGCCATTCCATGCCATTCCATGCCATTCCATGCCATTCCATGCCATTCCATGCCATTCCATGCCATTCCATGCCATTCCATGCCATTCCATGCCATTCCATGCCATTCCATGCCATTCCATGCCATTCAATGCCGTGCCATGCCGTGCCATGCCGTGCCATGCCGTGCCATGCCGTGCCATGCCGGTGCCATGCCGTGCCATGCCGGTGCCATGCCGTGCCATGCCGTGCCATGCCGGTGCCATGCCGTGCCATGCCGGTGCCATGCCGTGCCATGCCGTGCCATGCCGTGCCATGCGGTGCCATGCCATTCCATGCCATTCCATGTCATTCCATGCCATTCCATGTCTTTCCATGCCATTCCATGTCATTCCATGCCATTCCATGTCATTCCATGCCATTCCATGTCATTCCATGCCATTCCATGTCATTCCATGCCATTCCATGTCATTCCATGCCATTCCATGCCATTCCATGCCATTCCATGCCATTCCATGCCATTCCATGCCATTCCATGCCATTCCATGCCATTCCATGCCATTCCATGCCATTCCATGCCATTCCATGCCATTCCATGCCATTCCATGCCATTCCATGCCATTCCATGCCATTCCATGCCATTCCATGCCATTCCATGCCATTCCATGCCATTCCATGCCATTCCATGCCATTCCATGCCATTCCATGCCATTCCATGCCATTCCATGCCATTCCATGCCATTCCATGCCATTCCATGCCATTCCATGCCATTCCATGCCATTCCATGCCATTCCATGCCATTCCATGCCGTGCCATGCCGGTGCCATGCCGTGCCATGCCGGTGCCATGCCGTGCCATGCCGGTGCCATGCCGTGCCATGCCGGTGCCATGCCGTGCCATGCCGGTGCCATGCCGTGCCATGCCGGTGCCATGCCGTGCCATGCCGGTGCCATGCCGTGCCATGCCGGTGCCATGCCGTGCCATGCCGGTGCCATGCCGTGCCATGCCGGTGCCATGCCGTGCCATGCCGGTGCCATGCCGTGCCATGCCGGTGCCATGCCGTGCCATGCCGGTGCCATGCCGTGCCATGCCGGTGCCATGCCGTGCCATGCCGGTGCCATGCCGTGCCATGCCGGTGCCATGCCGTGCCATGCCGGTGCCATGCCGTGCCATGCCGGTGCCATGCCGTGCCATGCCGGTGCCATGCCGTGCCATGCCGGTGCCATGCCGTGCCATGCCGGTGCCATGCCGTGCCATGCCGGTGCCATGCCGTGCCATGCCGGTGCCATGCCGTGCCATGCCGGTGCCATGCCGTGCCATGCCGGTGCCATGCCGTGCCATGCCGTGCCATGCCGGTGCCATGCCGTGCCATGCCGGTGCCATGCCGTGCCATGCCGGTGCCATGCCGTGCCATGCCGGTGCCATGCCGTGCCATGCCGGTGCCATGCCGTGCCATGCCGGTGCCATGCCGTGCCATGCCGGTGCCATGCCGTGCCATGCCGGTGCCATGCCGTGCCATGCCGGTGCCATGCCGTGCCATGCCGGTGCCATGCCGTGCCATGCCGGTGCCATGCCGTGCCATGCCGGTGCCATGCCGTGCCATGCCGGTGCCATGCCGTGCCATGCCGGTGCCATGCCGTGCCATGCCGGTGCCATGCCGTGCCATGCCGGTGCCATGCCGTGCCATGCCGGTGCCATGCCGTGCCATGCCGGTGCCATGGCCGTGCCATGCCGTGCCATGCCGGTGCCATGCCGTGCCATGCCGGTGCCATGCCGTGCCATGCCGGTGCCATGCCGTGCCATGCCGGTGCCATGCCGTGCCATGCCGGTGCCATGCCGTGCCATGCCGGTGCCATGCCGTGCCATGCCGTGCCATGCCGGTGCCATGCCGTGCCATGCCGTGCCATGCCGGTGCCATGCCGTGCCATGCCGGTGCCATGCCGTGCCATGCCGGTGCCATGCCGTGCCATGCCGGTGCCATGCCGTGCCATGCCGGTGCCATGCCGTGCCATGCCGGTGCCATGCCGTGCCATGCCGGTGCCATGCCGTGCCATGCCGGTGCCATGCCGTGCCATGCCGGTGCCATGCCGTGCCATGCCGGTGCCATGCCGTGCCATGCCGGTGCCATGCCGTGCCATGCCGGTGCCATGCCGTGCCATGCCGGTGCCATGCCGTGCCATGCCGGTGCCATGCCGTGCCATGCCGGTGCCATGCCGTGCCATGCCGGTGCCATGCCGTGCCATGCCGTGCCATGCCGGTGCCATGCCGTGCCATGCCGGTGCCATGCCGTGCCATGCCGGTGCCATGCCGTGCCATGCCGGTGCCATGCCGTGCCATGCCGGTGCCAT